>BQNB010040071.1:0-44630 GCA_026074375.1 Tanacetum coccineum
TTAATGAGCCAAGGTCTCAGATTTCTTCTCATTTCGTGTTTAACATTAGAGTTTTGACCTTTACAAGATCAAGAATACGAGAGAAGTTTTCATCATCGATATATGAAGGAAATAAGTCCTTTCTTTCAATATCTGAACATAAAGAATGAGTTATAACAATTGTGTTACACTCGTTTCTTTTGATTCATTGTTCAAAAATAACAGAAACAAGAAAGAAAAACCTACTGAGACCTTGTCGTAAGATCTTGAAGCCTTAACTGTTGAATAAAGGGCTCGTTAGATGTGTCTTGTTTTTTAACTACTCACAAAGAGTGAACAAAGAACAAAATGATGGTGTTATTTTCTTGTTCGGATTGTATAAATAATGAGGCATAATAGTTCTTGGTGGCTGAGATTTTTACAAGAAAAAGATGATCGTTATGGCTGCGTGAGAGCGAAGGATGGTATGAAATATGGATCTGAGATGTTAAGTCAAAGTGTGGGGGCTAATTATAAATTGAAGTAGAGTTTGTGTGTGAGTGTGAATGTTATAACTGGGATATAGACATATATGTAACATTATATGGGACTAAATGGACTGGGCTTGAATATGATTAAATTCGAAAATGGGTTGTGTGATCTAGTTTGGGCTATTGATTTTCATCCGGCAGCAAATTGAGTTAGACTACAAATCCTAAATGGATGGCATTTGTTGAAATAGCTTACAAATGCATAATGGGCTGTGAAAGAAGGCTGGATCCGAATATGACTAAATTGGACCTTATATCTGAATTTGTGGGCTTAAAATGCTAAAGGGCTGAATTTTTGTTAATTTTTCGAACACAAACACATCACTTATTGCTTAAAACGATCCGGATAAAGATTCACGAAAACTGTTCAAAAGGCTAGTCTCGGGATTTAATCGCAATAATTGATTACGGGGATGATTCGTTATCATTTATTTGAAGTTGAAGTGGAATTTCATGGGTGCGTGTACTTATCATAACTTAAAAGTCGGGGTTGGTTGGATGATGACTTTTAAAGATAACTTGTTCGAGCTTATAACCGGTGTTGATGAAAACTTGTCAAATCTAGCAATGTGTGATCTATAAACGCAGAAGTTGGTGCTCAATGTGCACATTTGCTATCACTTGAAGGAGTTACGTTGTAGTGCTTAGTGTCTCACATAGTTGAGGATTTGTCAAGAGACTTAGGTCTACTTATACTTCAAGGAATTACGTTGTAGTATTCAGTGTAAGTTTGGAGTCTCGTGGATAGCACAAGACATAAGTCACAAGTTTGTGGTATTCTACTTCAGCATCAAGTTTGTGATACTGCATTCTCTCCATCAGTAATCATTATAAAGAGCCGACAGAATCCGAGGTTGGACAAGTGACTTCAAGCATGATTTTTCTATCGAATATTCGGGCGTACACAGATTATGATTTTTTCGATGGTCATCGAATGCAATCAGGGGGAAGAAAGACTGCATCGATCAGGGGGAAGAAATGTGTAAAGTCTGTGCATGTTTCCCTGAATGGATTGGCTACTAATCCGCAATGAAGAAGTTAAATTTACTGCTAAGTGTGGTTTACTTCTTCTTCTACAAATTCCGCTGCAAGCTTAAATCGCTATAGTTAGAAGATTTTTTTTTTTTTTTTTTTTTTCTTTTTTTTTATTTTTTTTTTTTTTTTTTTTTTTTTTTTTTTTTTGTGTCAAACTACATCAAAGTTTCATTTTGCTTCGAATGGTGTTTGTTTTTGGGTGGGGAATATGCAGTGAAACTGCTTAAAGACATGCGGTATGAACTGGGGGAAGTCAACTCAGTTTATACAGATTACATTGTATTCCCTACAAGTGGAGAACTGATTTAAGCTGAAGTACATGTTGAAGACAAAGCAAACTGCATATATCTTTACCTATTTGTACTTGTAGGATACATTGTAAGTAATTCCATATGCCACCACAATGGGGGAAGATTGTTAGGATTAAAAATGTGGTGTCTATATGGTAATTACACTAGTTTAGGCTTAAGTTAAAACACAAGGACTAAAAGTGTAATTAGTCCAAAGTGTCCTTGTGTTTAGCCTATAAAATACTCCCCTCTAATCAACATTAAAGGGTGAAGCTCATAATTGTAATTTCCATTTTCCTTTTAATTTTAATAAAAAACCTTTGAAAATGATGAAAACATACTTTGAGTTTCCCCGACCTCCTGAGATCGTGAATCGAGAAACCTCACAGACCCAAATTATGAAAATGTAATATTTTGATATATCTTTCTAATACGAAAGCGTGGACGTAAGAAACATACAAATCGGGCTTAAAATGGAAAAGTTACGTCGTTTGTACTAAAGTAATATTTATAAACGTTTTTACTTTATAAGTGTTGTTTTACAAATGCAATTAGATGGTGATGTTGCTATATAGAATTATATATGATATTAGTTAATCAAAGTGCTTAGTACTTATACGACCTATATTGGATTAGGTTGCATTCGGTCATTATCGTGACACATTTTCTGTGATATATTTGTTATCATTCACACAAGGTGAGTTCATAGCCCCACGTTTTACATTTTAATGATTTACAAGTTTTGGGGTGAGAATCATATGCATGTTTTACAATTGGACGCAAGTGGACATTTTACATTATGATTACGTGTTTGCCTAAGTAGCGATAACCCTCTGAGCCCATTATCATGAACTGTCAATTACTTGTTGTGAGCGTGAATGTTATAAATAGATCTATTTGGGATTGACATCCCCGTTTGGGTGAGTCATACTCACTGTGCCAGTTTTCCGAACAATGAACGTATACCATGTCAGACATAGGATGTTGCGGGTTAGAACATCATCACGGGCAATGTTGGCAATTTCAATTCATACATGTCGAGCTTTAGTGTCATGAGCTTAGGGAAACGTAATCACATTTTATGATGTTTACATTTGTTGCATTATCATGGGGAAATCTTGCGGTCCTACATTATACATTTTATAAACCTATGAATTCACTCAACATTATTGTTGACGTTTTAAAGCAATGTTTTTCAGGGGATCAATAAGGCACGAGGTGAAAGTACATTGGTGTGTTTTGATGTTGGATGTCACATCCATTAAGATTTGGATGCGTTACTTTGTATAATCGTTATTGAAAACTAGGCATCTCTTTGTATTTTGAACAAGTGAAGCTTCGGGCTTTTTGTAACAAACACTTTGCTAAATCCAATGTATCAGTTTTTAAATGACTTTTGGGTCGTTCTTATATATATCTTGTGTTATTGATCTATGAAGTACCACCCTCAGACCCATATTCCGTTGCGATCCATTTTGGGGGTGTTACATTTTTTGTAGCTGAAAGTTCTGCATATATACGTCTTTTTTCTAGTGGCAGCATCCTCTTGAACAACAGTAGGCCACACAAGTGGACCATTTAGAATTGTGTTAGATATGAGTAAAAGACTCGGTCACCCAGTGTATTTTACTGTTTATTATAGCTCGTAGTTTAATAGTTAATAGTATGTTTTTCGGTTTTAAGTCGGGTACGAATACCCGGTGTATTGTAAGTTCTATATATAGCCTCTTCCAACTTTGGAAGAGGTAAGCTAGTCAAATCATTTCATAGAAACACATACACTCTCTCTCTCTCTAGAATCTCTCTCTTATGTTTCTCTCACTAGAAACTAGCTAAACCACTCGAATCATCACCGTTGTTATGATTTAAACGATCCTACAATTGGTACCAGAGCCTGGTGGATTCATGTTTGATTTGTGTGGTTATATCAAATTTCGTGGCTCATTTTGAAAAAAAGAACCACGGCTCACTTTTGATTTTAGGCTTATTGTTTGTTAATCTTGCTCTCTACTTATTCTACACATCAAAAGGTTAGAGTGTTACAAATTTCGTGGCTAATACAAGCTCCTAGTTCGAATTATAAGCTTTTAAAGCTTAGTGTTCTTCGTGGAAGGTTGCTTCATATTGGACGATTCTCAAAGAAATACGAGTTAAGGTGTGTTTAATCGTCATATACACACTTAATATTGTATGTTGTAACCTAGTTTCGTGGCTGGAAAGATCATGGCTTGATTTTGGTTAATTCGAATTAGTGTTCATCATGGCGGTTTGGTGAAGGAGGAGACATAGATCCACGTTTTTAGGAAAAGTCAGACGGCGAGTTGACCAAAAGTCAAAGGCGAGTTGCTTAATTTTAATAATTATATTCGCGGCGGTTTGTTTAAATTTGGTGGGTGCGCGGAGGGGCTTGTTCGCGGCGCGGTGGTTTTACAAAGGATAAGTGGCGAGTTGGCTTGAAATAATAGCCGGCGGAGTTGGGTAAAAGGCCGCTGACGTTGCCACGGCGAGTTGCTCACGGCCGGTAGTTACTCACGGCGAGTTGCGCTCAGCAGAGTTGGCTCTACGGCTTAGTTGCTCACGGCCGAGTTGCGCACGGCGACGTGCTTAGTTTATTGGCGCGAGTTTATACAGTTGATAGGCTGGTTTGAATATTTTATTAGAAAATACGAAACAGAAGTATGGCGGTTTGAAGTATCTACGGCGGGTTGCTCAAAAACCTTAAGACAGCGGTTTAAAGTCCTTATATTGGCGGCGCGTTGTTCAATGTGCAGCGGTTTTGATTATAAAAAAAAAAAGTATCCACGCCCTCCCCCTCATACTCCCTCCTCTCACCTGCTCTCTACACACACACGACACCCTTTTAGCGACACTTTTTTGCGAAAAAAAATTAAGTAATTTGTAATCCCAGACTTTTTAACTTATTTTTACTATCAAATGTCAATTTTTTGGTATTAGGGTAAAAATTATTTCGGTCGGACACCTTTTTTTTAGCGACACTTTTTGGCGGGAAAAAATTAAGTAAAAATATATTTTTTTCTTCTAGCCTTTTTAGCCCTATTTTTACACCAAATTTAGTTTTGGTTAATGGGTAAAATTAATTTTATGTTTTCAATAATCCAACTGCGCCATTTTGAAACAAATCAACAAACCAAATATCGCCAACCAAATTAGTCATTTAACTGGTTTTTTTTTATTGATTTTTGTAAAATCCCGGTTCGTAAACGTCTTATCGGTTTAAATCTTGACTTGTAAAATCCCAGTTGTGAACGTTCAATTGCATTTCATAATCAATACATCATGACGTCTAATAAGTCAGAAGATATTTGGTATGTCCGGTTCCGATACAAGCCCACCAATGCTTGACAGAACAGACTTTGGAATCTTGGCAAAGTCGCATTCGGTCTGTATTGTTGGAAAAGATAATGGAGAGAAATTATGAAATCGATTATGAATGTCCATTTAACTGGGAACGTTCTTACAACTCTGCTGAAGATGCTGAAGAAACTGAGGGTGCACTTCAACTAGGTCCAGAACGCTGCTTGCTAAGAATCTTTACAAACCTTTCTGACTAAAAGAAAAGGAAAGGTATAAAGGTGAATTCATAGCTTCGAATAATATCTTACTTCAAGGTATCCAAAAGGATATATACACATCATCAACCATTACAACTGACGCCAAAGTACATTTGGGACAATATGAAGATGATTTGGGAGTTCTGTGTTACAAAAGGATGACAGGGAATCACAACTTTACGATGACATTTGACAACGCTTCTGTCAATATCAAAGGAAGAGACCATTCATGTTTACTATGTTAGGTTTTCGACGTAGACTTCATTTAACGACATGAGAAACATCAAGATGACCATGTCCAGAATGCAGCTTAACTCTAAGTTTGTGAACAACATGTTACCTGAATGGAGTAGATTCATTACTGAAGTCAAACTAAACAGAGGTTTGAAAGAGTCTAACTTTGATCAGTTGTATGCCTACTTGAAGCAACATGAGGTACATGCAAATGAGAACAGAATGATGATGGAAAGGTTCATTCAACCTATTGATGACCCCTTGGCACTAGTGTCTAATGCATCAAATCAGAAGTATCCAACACAATCATCTGAGTCTCCACAATTCTCAAATCAACCATCACTTGTTGATAACTGTCAAATGGACACAGGAAGCACTTCAACGGATAACTTGATTGAAAGCATAACCAACACACTTGCCCTCCTCCGAACTTCCTCAAACGCAAGGAACAATGCTACAGTTCAAGACGGCAGAGTTGTTGTTCAGGATGTTCGAGGTAGATACAATGCGAATAATCAAGGAAGACCATTTCAGAGGAACAATGCAAGAGGAAATGTTGTAGCTGGGAATGTTGGAGGTCGACAGGAGTTGGAAACATGAATCTTGTGTCAAGTTAAACCCGTATGTGCTACAAATGCACAGGAATTCGGGCACTAGCATGAAGAATGTCCACAACCAAAGCGTCCTCAGGATTTAGACTACTTCAAAGACAAGATGCTGCTTATGCAAGCCCAGGAGAGTGGTGTAGTACTGCATGAAGAACAGTTGTTGTTTCTTGCAGGAGAACGTGCCACCAATTTTGATGACGAGTGGGTGAGTTGGCACTCCATGTGGACCATGGTCATTTGAACTGGTTCATGCGTTGCATTCGTCTCTGATGTTGTTGAGGCTCCACCACCCAGACCATGTTTCATGGCAAATTATTTCATCTGAAGATCCAATCTACGATGAAGCGGGGCATCATATGCACTTCGAATACTCTGTTTGAAGTACAAGTCATGATAACCTTTGTAGATCATTTGGATTGAGATATCATGAATTACACGAGATGCAAAGCGAAGTAACACACAAACTACGTTGTTGACTCTGATGGTGGACTATACGAAAAGTGATAGTAATATTATTCCGTATGATCAGTATGTGGAAGACAACGAAGAACCATGTTTTAAAAGTAATGTATCTTCCTGGTGCGAATGATTGCCATTGATGTCAATTCTCGATGATGCCTATGAACAGGTGTCCAAAGTATGTTCAGCAAATTAAGCAGTTAAGTAGTTTATGGGACACATTGACTTACTGAACTTGCGTGATTTATAACGGAATAGTCGGGGTGTATAAACAATAGCGCTAAGTTTGAATTAAACTGATAGGAGAACGAAAGATTGATGAACAAATGAGAATAATTATCGCTCACGAGATCGAAAAAAGACACTTCTTTAAAATGGAACTTCATTACTGCACATTGTCAACTTTCGCTCTATCCCTTAACCATCATAAGATAATGAGGGGAAGAAAGCGATCCATTTGAAAAAAGTGGATCTAAACAAAAGAACGACAAATTCTTGAAGAGGTTTTAGACATTAAAAGGCTAAAAGAAAAGGTTGAGATAGATGATACAAACAAGAACAGTCTGTTTCAAACGGTGTTCACATGATGTGTAAACCAAATCGTTTATGATGAAAAGAACAACTTTGGTAGCGATAGGTTACAAAAAACCCTTATGTCTCACCCTGTGCAATGCAAGTTTCAACTGCCCTCTATAATGGCATGTATTTGTCATGTCCAATCATGCCACGCCTGTTGTACATGACTCACGAGGATACTCGTGAGATATTGAGACAACTAGAAAAGAATGCTTGAGAAAATGATCGCCCTCAATGTGTGGAGAATAAAAGTTAGGATTGCCCACCCCCCCCACAGATTACTCGAAGGAGAACTTTCTTGCAGCCTTTGCTCCACAAAGAAATCTGACCCAAGAACAAGTTATTTTGCGTCCATTGATATATAATGACAGGAAGTAGGCTGAGACCTCATTACAAAAACCACATCTGCATTGAACAGGTAATCCACCCAATATCTCAATGTCAAGCTTGTCCCAGAGTTTTCCAACTAAAAGTCAAGGAAGATTAATCTTTATGTACTCACAAAACTTTTTACGGAATTTGACAAAACTTGCCAAAAAAGAGGAATCACCCCATCAGGTGTTACAGAAGGAAAAGAGGTTTTGAAACCAAACAAAGATGTTACCTTCACTGAAATTATTCCTTTTTTCAAAAACTCTGAAAGGAACATTTGCAGGAGTTCAAACGCCCCTCTTTTAAAAGAAGTTAAAGTTAATGGAAGACAATTTTTGATGCAAATGTCAGGTGAGGTGGATAGGAATGTCGTGGACTAGAATGTGTCTGAATTTTGTAAAAGATAAAATCTTTCTCATTGTCGAACCCTGAGAATTTGATTGCTAATTTTTTGTCGAATCAACTGTTGTTTGATGTGGAAAACAATCAGGTTGTCTCGATCTTGAAGCTGAGATGTCTTAACTTCATTATATGAGTCAAAAACAGATTTCTAAAACTGAAAGGGATACTAAAATTTGCAATTAAGTAATCAACATCTTGAGAAAGTTTTGTTAATAAAAAATCACATGCATCACCGGAAGCTCTCGATTTTAACTTCATTTTTTAAGATCAAGAATCTCAGAACATCAGATTCAAGAAAAGGACAACGTGATTAGTGACTTGAAAGTTCTAGTCTCTAATATGAATGACAGAAGTTGTGAGCCTTATAATGCTAACGATGTCACTGATCTTCTTGAACAGAATAAGCGTTTAAGAGCAGAAATAGAAAAGGTTAAGCAGCATTACAAGGAAATGTTTGAGTCTATTAAGATCACGCGCACTAGCACTAATGAACAGACATCTTCCTTGTTAAACAGATGAAGATCTAAAGGGCTCAATTTAGAAGGCAAATTTGAAGATGCCACTAGATGTTCTATTAAAACAAAAGTTCTTGCTCCTTTGGTATGTATGCCTTGATGTAGAAAACCTATCCCTTCCTCTCCTTAGATCAATAGGAATGCTCATTTAACCTATATCAACCATCTTAAGGAGAGTGTAGAAACAGTTAGGGAGATAGTAGAGGAAGCTAGAGTAGTTAAACCAACTGGATAATGCATTTACTATGCTTGTAATTAAACCAAAAAAAAAAAAGTTATTCTCAGGAATTGTTAGATATGTCATTGGCACCTTACCAAAAAGTTTTAATGAAAGAGATAACAAGGCTCCTTCATACCTGTAAACTAGGAAAAAGCAAGTTACTTTAAATGATAAACCAGGAACTTCATCTAGTAACACACAGAAACACGAAGTGCACCAGAAAGTTCAACAGACTAATGTCCCTATGATTCATTCTACAAGAGTAAGCAGTTCCACTCGTGCAAGCGGATCAAAGCCTAGAAGCAATACAAAATAGCTCACATAGGATCTGCCAGTAAGAGTGTGGAAAATTAAAAGAAAGTAGAAGACCATCCTAGAACAAATAAGTCTGTTTAGACAAAAGTGAATCGGGTTGATTCTAGCATTAGCTCTAAGCGTGTTGTAATTAATTCGAATTCTGAATCTGTGTGCAAAACGTGTAACAAATGTTTGAATTCTGCAAATCATAAAATGTGTGTTGTTAATATTTTGAGCTCTATGAATGCTACCCCCATTGTTAAAATTGTCTTGAATAAAGGGAAGCAGATTTGGAAACTAAAAGGCAAACTGTCTGATAACAGTTTGAACAAGACCAAACAGATTTGGCAACCAAAAGGCAAACTGTCTGATAACAGTTTGAACAAGACCAAGCAGGTTTGGAAAGCAACGGGTAAACTATTTGCTAATGTTGGTTATCAATGGAGACCCACAGGAAATAAATTCACCTCAGGAAAACTTAATTGTGGTTATCAATGGAGACCCACAGGAAAGAAATTTGCCTTAGGAGAACTGTGCCCTTTAACTAGGTTTCCTGTGACATGTACTACTGTGTCAGCTAACCAACAGGACCCCAACACAAATTGGGGATCCGAAATTCCAAACCCTCCAAATTCGACTGTTTTCAAATGCAGGTGGTACAGATCATCCTTTGGTATCTGGACTCAGGCTGTTCAAAACTCGATTTAGAGGAATGGATGGCTCCTGTACGCATCAGTTCAGGACCCGAGCCTATAATGATGTTTGGACAAAACAGTTCAAGCCTCGTTCTTCATCAAATGATGTTTGTTCAAATCAGTTCAAACCTCGCTTCTCAAATGTCACAAAGGCGTCTGCTGGCATCTCTTCAGGCCCCGTTCCTTAAAGATAAGAAAGTCATAAAGTGGATCAACGTAGATCAGCTGGTATTCTAATTCACTAGCTCAAAATGGCTAACTTAACTTATGCTATTTTTGAAGGGGGAAGGAGTAGATAGTTGATTCTAATGTGAATCTAATGTGATCAACACGGTTAAACTGTGTATGAAATGATCGAATGTGAAAGAGATGTGAAAAAGAAGAGATGAACAGATCCTTCATTGCTCAGAGTGGTTACAGATGTTGAAAGGGGAAACTTCTCTTGGAATCTACAGAGTTGCAAAAGAAGACCCTATCTTTCGCATTTCAGTTGATATGTGTCAGAACACAAACTATTTTAGGGCATTCACTACATCAGCAAATGTCCCTTCTATCTATATTCTGCTATTCTGGAAATACTCTGACTCATGATGCAAAGACTGGGGGTTTTTATAGCCTTTCAGTAGTTGAGCAATTGGCTTACTCTGGAGCGCTGATCTTCTTGGAATGGCCTTAAATGTTCACTCCTGCAGACTAAGAAACACCCATTCGAGTCACCTCCAGCTCGGTAACACGGGGACATAACATTAACAAGGAGATGAGTGCCTTCAAATGGTTGATGAAGATGATGCTTCAACCGGCTTGAACCTCATATGGCTATAACTATGAGTACTATCTATAAAATGGTAACCCAAATGAGCTTGGATGTTTCTCAGGATATGTGGTCATGCACATGTTAACAGGTGGCTATTCGTGAACCTGCTCCATAGAACCTACAGGAAAAAACTCCCTGTCGTTGAAGTTAAGGGAAAAGGCAGTTCAACAGAATGTACATGTTGCAAAAGTCACTTATGGAATACATAAGCAAAGAAAAACAACGTACCATGGATTAGGACTCATTCTAGAGGTAGACTTCTAGCATTCAGGAATGAAAACTACTGGACCTCTGTTCATCTGAGATGCTACATCCACTAAGATGGTTCGTGAAACTATAATCTCATGCAGATGATGAATTTGGCGGGGGTTTAATGTTCTTGAGGTGGGTGGGTGAGTGCGGGGGGTCCCCCACCGGGTATGGTTGAGTGGTTGAGGTGGGGGGGGGGGGGTTGGGGGTGGTGGGGGGTGGCGAGATATGGGGTTTTAGGTAGGGTTCGTCAGTGGTTTGTTTTTTTTAATTATCAGTGTTGCTTGTTTTTGCAGTAATTATTATTTTTGATCTTTCTTTTTTTCTATTTATTCAACTACTCCTATTTATTTTTTTACTTCCTTATTGTTTTTTCTAATATTCTATTCATAATTTTTTTATTAAACAGTTTGAGACTGATACTGAAGTCTAAATGTTGGTTGTAGAAAAAAGTTAGAGGCTTCTAAACAACAGTGGCTCTGAAGGATCCTGAACCATTGAACTTTGATGAATACCAGGGTTTGGTTCAACTTAAACAAAGTATGTGGCTATTGCTGGACCAAACCTGTGCACTTACACGGATGTACTACAAACATTCCACCGACAGATAAAGATCTGGAGATTTTATTCCAACCGATGTTCGATGAATACTTTGAGCAATCTACAGATGGTGAACCAGTACCTATGGCTACTGTTGTTAACGCGCTAATTGTATCTACGAATACATCTGTTTCTACATCGATTGCTCAAGATGCACCTTCTACAAGTCATTCACTGTCATCCTTACAAGTGCATCCTCCAGTCTTTCCTCAAGGTTTGCAACTGGACCAACTATCGAAGACACCTCAATTACTCAAGCTGACCTTCATCCCTCAGTTAACCCTATTGCAGGAGAACCTAGTTCTGCACAGTCAACCTCAGGGGATGTTAGTTTAGCTGAACCTAACCAAGTTAATCAACCACCAGATCATCTCAGAAGATGGACCAAAGATCACCCCCTTGATAACATCGTTGGCAATCCCTCTCGTCCTGTATCTACCAGAAAACAGTTAGCATCCGATGCTTTATGGTGCTGTTTCCATACTGAACTGTCCAAAGTCGAACCCAAGAACTTCAAAATGGCCGTGATAGAAGACTGCTGGTTTCAAGCCATGCAAGATGAAATTCAAGAAAAATGATCGACTTGGAAGTATGGGATTTAGTACCTCGCCTTTATCTATGTTATGGTTTCGCTCTAAAGTGGGATTCTAGCAAGTGAGCTTGATGAATCTGGTGTTGTACTGAAAAATAAAAGCTCGGTTAGTTGCCAACCAGGGATATGTCAGGAGGAAGGTATTGATTTTTGAAGAGAAATCGTTTGCTCCAGTTGCACCGGATAGAGGCCATCAGGACTATTATTAGCCAATGCGGCCAACCATGAACATGATCATATACCAGATGGGTTGTCACAAAACTGCTTTTTCTGAATGGTGGATCTTCATGAAGCAGTCCTTATCAGTCAGTCAACCTGAAGGATTTGAAGACCAGGAGAACCTACTTCAGTCTATCGTCTGAAGAAAGCTCTTTATGGGCTAAAGCAAGCACCAAAGGCGTGATATGACACACTCTCAAAGTTCCTGTTGGCTAACAATTTAACAATTTCTTCAAGGGTGCCGTGGATCCAACGTTATTCACATGCAAATCAGGCAAACATATTCTACTAGTTCAAATATACGTAGATGACATCATTTTTGCCTCAACTGATCATAATGCGTGTAACATATTTTCCAAAGAGATGAGCTCCAAATTTCAGATGTCGATGATGGGACAAATGTCGTTTTTCTTAGGACTACAAGTTTCTCAAAGTCCCGGAGGCATCTTTATTAACCAAGCAAAATATGCTCTCGAAACCTTAAAGAAATATGGAATGGATCTCTCTGACCCTGTCGATACACCAATGGTGGATCGATTGAAACTGGACGAGGATCTCATGGGGATTCCAGTTGACCAAACTCGATTTAGAGGAATGGTTGGCTCCCTAATGTACCTTACTGCCAGTAGACCCGACCTTGTATTCGCTGTATGCATGTGTGCTAGATATCAGGCTAAGCCTACCAAAAAGCACCTTGAAGCAATCAAACGTGTCTTTCGGTACCTAAAAGGAACCATTAACATGGGTCTTTGGTATCCGAAAGACAACGCCATGTCACTAACAGCTTATGCAGATGCGGATCATGCGGGATGTCAAGATTCAAGAAGAAGTACGTCGGGAAGTGCTCAGTTTCTTGGAGATAGATTGGTTAGCTGGTCATCAAAGAAGCAAAGAAGCACTGCAATATCTACAACAGAGGCTGAATACATTGCCATGTCTGGATGTTGTGCTCAAATCCTTTGGATGCGATCCCAGCTAAAAGACTACGGATTTGAATTCAATAAAATTCCTCTGTACTGTGATAACAAAAGTGCCATTGCTCTTTGCTGTAACAATGTCCAGCACTCTCGATCAAAGCACATCGACATACGTCACCATTTCATCCGAGAGCAAGTGGAAAATAGAGTGGTTGAACTCTACTTCGTGGAAACGAACTATCAACTTGCGGACATACTCACAAAAGCATTACCAAGAGAACGGTTCGAATTTCTTCTTCCACGCCTAGGCATGAAGAGTTTGACCCCAGAAACTCTCAAACGCCTTCAAGAAGGAGAAGATGAATAAACGAAGTGCCTTCGTGTATCCTTTGTACATATTTTACAAAAAAAAATAAATAATAATAATAATAATAATAATGGACTTAGTAAATATTTTAAGTCATTTGGAATTACAAAATGGCTTGCAATTACTTCAGATTGCAACCCGTGTCGTTGTCGGGGCATGGATTACTTAAAATCCATACATTATGGGTGTGCGCGTAAATTTTACATCTCAATCAACGACTACAACTCTTTCAATATAAAACGGGTCATTGTTTGAGGGGGAGAGTGAATTTAAGAAGTTGAAAATTTACCTCATCACACTGGTTTCTATTAGAAGTAATTGGGAGGATCTTCCATGGCTGTTTAGGAGTGTTGAAAATTTGGTCAGTAAATGAACCACCTAAGTTAAAATCTGTTAAGATAATGTTTTTGTATTCTAATAGGTTAGTGTTTGAAAGGGAGTTAATTAATTTTAACTCAAAGGGCCAAAAATGTCTATGGTTATAATGCTTAGGGACCTTAATGCAATTTGCTACATGTCTCCTAGTTTTTTTAATCAATAGGGACTAAATCTGCCAAGACTCAAACTTAGGACAACCTTAGGAATGCTTAAACATGAAAATAAAAGGAGATAGAAACCACAGGGACTGAATCTGCCAAGTTCAAAAGTTATAGTATAAAAGGAGGCGGCGGGTTGCCTTGGTCAAACTTTCAAATTCTGGTCAAACTAAAAAACACACACTCGCTAATACGCAACTCGCCGCCAAGAACCTTTTTCCCAATCTTTGATTTCAAGTGTTTTTCTTGCAAAGGTAATCATCAAATCGCGTTCCATGCATGTTAATGTATATATAGATTCAAGGAATCGAATTTAAACACATTAAAATGAGCAGAATAGTTAGATTTCATATTTTGGGTTCGAAAATTAAAAGTTGTTTGAAAATTGAAATTAATTGAGGGAAAAGGTGCGGAATAGAAATGTGATTATATTGGTTTAATCATTTGGCAAACATCTGTGTGCTCTATGCTTAATCTTGACCTCATTTTTTATTGAAATGTCTTCAAGTGTTTGGTTAGGTGTATTAGTTACTGGGATATGCTTATTAGGATTTGATCATGTAGTTGTGATGTTTATTTGAGATCATTAACTGAGTAAATGCGTAATAAAAGTTGTTCTTGGCGGCGGCTTGACTTTTAAATAATCATAGGTTGTTTGTTTGTTGATAAGAATGGCGTTAGTGTGTATCTAATGCATATGATAGCTTAGGATTGCGTTAGGATGTGTTAAGGATTGCCAAAGTGAATGAAATCTGATTTTTATTTAAGTGATTCTAAACGGCGGGTTGCCTGTTTTGCTAGGTGGCGGTTTGTTTATTTTTTTATCTTAATGTTTTCAGGGAAACCGCCTCTCAACGACGGTTTGGTTGAATTTATTATATTTAATAAAATATTCAACCCGCTGTTTCGCGTTTTATTTAACTGCGGCGAGTTGCTTCACGGCGGGTGGTTACACGACGGGTTGCTCTATATTTTTTAATATTTTATTTGTACAGGTAAACCGCTGCCTCGCGGCGGTTTGATGAATTATTTTAATAATATTAAAATACGCAAACCGCCATTTCAAAATTTTTAAATATGGCGGCGGTTTGGTCAATATTATTTTAATAATCATGGCGGGTTGGTGCCTTTCCTCGCGGCGGTTTGCTCAATCCACCTCACGGCGGGTTGACATTCTGCTTCACGTCGGTTTGGGCTAATTTTCATTAATTTGGCCCATTAAGCCCGATAATCTTTAAAGGCCCTCTCCAATGACCTAATTACATATCTCTTACCTTTCTGGGTTTAGATAACATGTAATAGTATCTGTTGACCAATCCTGTAACTCATGGCCTAAATTGTTGCATTTTCATCAAAACTGTGATGAATCTACATTAATCAGTCGAGGCATGTCATGTCAATGTCAACCTTTCTCTCTAACATCGTTTCTCTGCCATGCTTGTTTCCTTTGTTAATCACTCTTATGCAAAATACGATGGCAGAGCAAAATGTTCCCGCTCAAGCACCAACAAGAACAGATGAGCAGATTGTACCTCGCTCTCAATGGTTACAAATCGGGAAAAGCAATCTTCTTTTCGTTGCTCAAAAGATACAGAAGAACCCCATATTTCAAATATTTGTAGACATCTTGCGTAACACCAACTTCTTCAGAGCGTTCTCTGCCTCTGCTAGTGTTCTTGCCGTCTACATTCAGCAGTTCTGGAACTTTATGAAGTATGACGAGAAAACTGGGGTTTATAGCTGTCAAGTTGATGAACAATGGTTCAATCTAAGTGTTGATTTCTTAGAAAGGCCTTAGATATAACTCATGTCGACCCAACTCACCCATTTGAGTTACCTCTGACTGGTGACACGATGATTGATTTTGTAAATCAGCTGAGGTACCCTGAACCGGTAGAATTTGTCTCCAATATACGTGTGAATTATGTATATCAGCCATGGAGAGCAATTCTAACACTGATTAACCAGTGCTTAACCGGAAAGACATCTGGTGGTGACAAACCAAGACACCCAGTGCTACAAATGTTGTGGGGCATCGTCACTCAAACTAATGTTGATCATGAAGAACTGTTATGGGAAGAGTTTACTCAAGGGATTCAGACATTCTTCTCACACAAGGCAAGTCATAAAGCCAGTCTGAAAGACCCTAAGAAGAAAGCAGTTCCTCTCCTTATTCCTTACGGGCGGTTTACTAAGATGATAATCTACTATTTGGGGAGCACCAATGATGTACATAAAAGACCCGAGTCTCCTTGTCATCTTCCAGGAGATGACTTTCTGCTAGGTAATCTCAAGTTTATCTCGAAAGGTGAAACAAATGAAGTGTTTGGAATGGCGATTCCTAAACAATTGATTACTCAAGCCATTTAACAATCTTCGTACTATCCAAAGTATTTGGAAATGGTTGCTAAGAATACGAAGAAAACACCACAGGATAGTGCAAACAAGCAACCTGAACCTGCAACAAAGCATGCTCCACCCAAGAAGCCCACAACTACTACTCCTGTCAAACCAACCAAGCCACCTTCATCCAAACAACCTAAGTCTCCGACAAAGAAACCTTCTAAGCGTAAGCTTCCACAGAAAGTTAGAAAAGGAAAGCCTTCTTTCCAACTTGTTGATGAAGATGATGAAGCTCAACAAGAATCTGTTCCTCAAGGAGAAAGTGATGATCCTGCTCTCGAACTGGCCAAGAAGATGAGTTTGGATGCGCATCAAGAAAAGGGAGAAGGTGAAGGTGCTGATGCTGACATAGAACGAGCAATTAAGCTTAGCTTGGATCCTTCCTTTCTGCCACAAGGTCAGGCACCTGTTGGAGGAGTAGCGATCAGGGATCCAGTATCTAAAACAACTCCCAAACTACCTGAAGTAGTGGGCAAGGGTAAGGCTATTGTAACCGAAGAACAAGTAGCTCATTCCCTGATCGATCTGTCAAAGAAGAAAAGAACTACGGATCAGTTTATCCTTGTTAGGCGTGATCAAGCACCTCATGATTCGCAAGGACCCTTACTCTCAACCTGAAAATGATACATCAGAGAAAGTGATCCATGAATCTTCATCAACATCTGATTCAGAATGAACTGAAAGTGAAACAGAAGTCGCTGCTCCTAAAGGTGACAAAGAACAAGGTGAAGTAGCTTCGTCTACAGTGACATCAGGAGTAAGCATACCTGTTAGTACACAAGACCAGGCTGGATCAGACCCTGAAAAGCACATGAGCTTCTGCTGGACCAGACCCTGAGCCCATGCAAGAAGACCAGACTGGATCAGACTCTGGAAAAGTACATGTGTCTCTTGCTGGACCAAACCCTGAGCACATGGATGAAGAATTCCTCGCTACAGCCTACCCAAAGGTTCATGAAAACCTGAAACTCATAACTGACGAACATGTCATCGAAGATAATCCAGAAAGTCATTCTGGTTCTATGTCGTCCATGAAAAATCTAGAAGACACTGATAACTTTGGGGATCAATTTCTTAATGACAAACCAACCGAAGATGATCAGGAGAAATCTAAAGTTGTAGATGAGTCTGATTCCACCATACCTGATCCAAGTCATCAAACCGTCACGTCAACTCCTCCAGTGATCGCTCCCGTCATTGATTTCTCATCTCCTAAACCGTCTTCACAGGTCACGACTCCACCAATCACCACGGAAGCTACATCTATCACCACAACTCTCCCAGAGATCACTCCATTCATCGCCCTTCAGCTAAGAGTGGCAAAATTGGAGCAAGATATGTCTGAAGTAAAGAAGACTGATCACTCTGCTGCTGCTTTGGCTTCTATTAAATCCCAAGTTCCTACAGTTGTTGATAAGTATCTAGGAACAAAACTTGATGATGCTCTCCTTAGGATTCTTGAACGACACACTGCAGATTTAATTGAGAAATACTCTGTGCTGCCTGGCCCAGAGTCTATCAAGAATCAAGAATCTAAAAAGAGTCCGAAAGAGATTATCAGAATCAAAAGGGAACAAGGTGAGAAGAAACAAGAGTCAACGTATACTATCAGGTCAACTGATAAAGTTGCACTTGAAGAATTTGATCTAAAGAGTGCTCTCTTCAAACACATGCAAAAGAACAGGACTGCAAACAGAAATCCTGCCAACTACCATCTATACCATGCTCATCTGGAAGCGTTAATAGCAGATGAAGATGCCATGGATAAGGAGGTTAAAGACAGGGTTAAAGACCACAAAAGAAAGCATGATAGTGATGATGATGAAGACGATGATGATGATGATGAAGGCCCTTCAGCTGGATCAAACCAGGGTAAGTCAACAAAAAGGAGAAGATACGATTCAAGTGCTTCTGGGTCAGCTCAACCTCCTCCTAAAGATGATGAACAAAGCTCGAAGAAACCACATGATTCTGATGCATCTGCGTCCAAACAACATCCAACTCTTACCTCAACTGGCTGGAAAATCACTGACACAAGAGATGTTGTTATTGACTCTTCGATGCACAAATATGAACCCGAATCTAGACATTCTGAACATTCCTCTGATGACGTTTCAAAACAAGATGAATGGCATGTCTCAGATCTGGAGGACACTGATAACGCTCGTATTCCCAAGGTAACGGTTGCTACATGGTTTAAACCGATTCCAGAAGATGAAAGACCAGCTACGCCTGAACCAGAATGGACCATTCCCCCGAATGATTTCCCTAAACCAGAGACCAACTGGGCAAATGCATACGCCACAACGTATCAAGTTCTCGTGGAGAACAAGCTTCAAAGGAAGACGTATGATATAGGCTCCTTCATCAAATGGTTCTGCAGACGAACAAGAAAAAAGAAGCTCTGCAAAGCTGATTTGGAAGGTCCAGCTTTCAACCTTGTTAAAGCCTTTCACAAGAACAACGTCTTTCTTTAATTTCAGATGGATGAATGCCATAATCTGTTGACGAATAAGGTTGATTTGGTTAATCCTGAGGGTCATCAAATTCTACGTAATATATATGAATCGCTGCCCTTAGGAGGACCACCAGGTCAGGTAACTATTCAACTACAATTCTTCTTCAATAAGGATCTGGAATACCTTCTGACAGGTGACAAAGAACGAAAAACTGCCTTATCCATATCAAAGCTCAAAGCCGCTCGTTACCTAAACTTTGGACTAGAAGAATTAGTTTCGTCTTTGTGGGTTGAAAATGAACGCGATTATGACATCAGTGCAGCTTATGGTATCATACGCTGGTGGTTCAGAAGAAAGCAATTTTACATCAACCAACACAGTGAGCCCTCAGATCGTGAAGCAGTCAGATCCCAGATGCGAATTCTCAGTGTGATCCGTGTCAAGACTTTCGAAAAATACGGATACAACTACTTGAGAGAGATAATTCTTCGCCGAGCTGACTACAAAGAGTACAAGATCTCGGAAAAGGATTTTAAAAACCTTCATCCAAATGATTTTGAAGATCTGTATCTACTCAATATTCAAGACAAACTCAACCATCTGTCTAAATCGGACAAGATCCATCTACACACAGCAGTCAACATGTGGATCAGAAACCTGGTCATCAGGAATCGTGTGGGAGACTTGCAGCTCGGAATTGAGAGCTATCAAACAAAGCTCAACCTCGAACGTCCTAATTGGGATGCAACTGACTATTCCTTCAAAGAAGATTATACGATTGTCCCTAAGCCAAGAGCCGTTATCTACAGAGACAGAAATGATCAGAGAAAGTTGATGAGGCTGAATGAGATACACAAGTTTAGTGATGGGACGTTGACAAGAGTCATGGAAAAGCTGGATCACATGGTTAAAGACTTTCATCTGTTCGAGTACAATAAGGGCATGGAGACTAGGAAATGGTCAGAGGATGACAAGAGGAGGAGCAAAGACTTCATCACAGCGATCGAGAAAAGACTACAGATCAGGAGGATCTTTCGAAGTCTGGAAAGCTTTGTTGGAGGAAGAATAAGAGATATTGACTACAGGCTGATCAACAGAACAACGTGACGACATCGTCGTTACAATAAAAAGGTCAATATTTTCTTATTGTGAATAATATATCTTGTACATTAGTAAGTAGTGAATCTTTTGATGATTAAGTGTAGGAATAATTTATATCCCTCAACGATTGAGGGGGAGCAGTTATATGTTTCTTACACGACTTGGGAATTATGGCCACACTTTTCTCCCAAGTTTTATAACATATTTAAATCAATTGATATCCAAAATGTCAAAGGGTTTAAAATTTTTGATAAGGGGAGAAAATGTGATTAAAATATGTGTATAATAATAATCGTGATTATTAGGACTCATGTATATACTCCGCCCAAACGTGCTAAACAATTTCGAATACCGAAGCACATTTTGAGGGGGAGCGTTTCTGAAAAAAATCAAAAAACGATCGAGGTACTAAACGCTTTGATATTTATATCATAAGTACCTTAATTGAATTTTCAATTGGTTTTATGGAAAGGAGAACTGTACCAAAAGACCGACCATGCATTTTACTTTATTGGAGTTATAAGGTTGGTAAGGTTAGGTACAATTCCCAATGATCCAGCCAAAACCGGAGGGATCTACCCAGGGACAATCCACTAGTTAGTGTAGAAGTCCTTAGGTATGACATATAAAAGGAGTAAAAGTGAGAATAAGGGAAAAGTGCCGACTGAGATGGAGCTAGTACTGGAATAAACCCAACAAGGTTCTAGTCATGAAGTCTCGGTAAGCACTGAAGGGGTTGAAGAATTAAAAAGAATTGTAAGGATAAAGGGTGTAAAGAAAGAAGCCCTCCATACACTTAGGCAGAAACCGGGTCAATACATATGCTGCCAGAATCACTAAGATGATTGCTGACATTGAAGATCGACATCATGGACCCAGTGATGCAATGCACAACCCTCCCTAGCCACTCAGAATCTCTCAAAAGATTTCTGTTTCATTTCTCACGGAGACTAAACACGTTATCTATTGACTTTCTCACTCCGAGTTAGTTGATATTGAAAAGGTGGCAGTCAGCTCCAGCCTCCGATTACTAGAACCAAAACGCACTATTGAGTCTAGAGCCAAGAGATCGTCAATTAATCTTGTTAGGACACATATCCAATTCTCTTGTCTTTCACACACTATAGAAACAAGTTTATCCTAAGAGTCCTACGCATTATCCTTGTGATATTGCCAGAACATCTAAGTGAAACGAAGGTTTTTCACAATGAAGATGGAAATCCTACTAGAGCCAACATCAAACAAGCTCTTGGTAGGTGACTTGTGCGATTCTACTAGAATCAAACTTGTGTCAACTGGAAAGATACGATGGTGCGATTCTGAGTGAATCAAACTTGTTCCAGTATAAGAATTAACGGTTATTGATCATTTGACAAACAATCAAAACTCTCAAAGTGTTACAAAATATTTTCATAAGAAACACTTAGACTGATTTTTCAAATCAATTTTCTCTTTATTGCTAACTGTTTCATTTCAGGATAATTTAAAGATGGAAATGGAGATGGGAAATTCCGAAAAAACAAAAATACCAGTGATATTTTTCAGTGAATAACCGAATGCTCGACACGACCTACACTTGTTATGAAGTTATGAAAGACCTCATAAAGGTGTCAAAGCTGCCACAAACTCTGATATCGTGTATTTCTTCACAAGTGCACAAGATGGCGATCCATTACAAGATGATGTAAGATTATGTTTGGGTGATGATCTCAAGAAAGCTCAAGATCACAATCAAAGACAAGTCAAAGATGAATCAAAAGATCACTACCCTAAATGTACAAGATATCAAATGTCTACGAGCTAAAGACTGAAGTGATTAAGTTTAGTATTTTCTAGGGTGACCTAATTAGGGGGAGATTGTTGTATTAGAAAAAGACTCGGTCACCCCGTTTATTTTACTGTTTATTATAGCTCGTAGTTTAATAGTTAATAGTACGTTTTTCGGTTTTAAGCCGGGTACTAATACCCGATATATTGTAAGAACTATATAAGCCTCTTCTAACTTTGGAAGAGGCAAGCTAGTCATTTTCACTTTTCTTATTAAAACACATTTTCTCTCACTAGAAAATCCCTCTCATGTGTTTCTCTCTCTAGAAACTAGCCAAGTCCAAGAATCGACACCGTGTTATGATATAAGATATACAACACACCAGCTTAAAGAATCTCTTATTGTCGATTTAGGTCCTTTTCTTAAGTCCTTCTTGTTTCAATTCTCGTTTTGTCTATATCAACCAAATATAATTCACAAATCTTCACCTAGTTGAAATGACAAAACCAGATAAGCACGAACTTCCCCTGAAGTTAATTATACGAATGAACTTACCCTTAAACTACAAAGGATCTACCAAGTTGCAGATCATCAAATCTTCTTCAGCTTTTGTCAATATCAAATGAGACTAAAGTATGCAAACTTTGATCTTTCACAACTACGAACCATATCACCACAATTCTAATTTCAGCCTTCCAACATCTCAATTCCCACCATTACGCACCATGAGGAAAAATGAACTTGAGCAGTAGAAACGGGACACTAGCAGTAGTAACAAAGGATAGCAGTAGTAAAAAACCTTCACCCAATGTAGCATATAATGGTTAAACATTATAACATTAGGCTTCCCCTGGTAAACCCAATGTTAACCTGTCTTAAATGTTTTTTTTTTAAGGGGGATCTATGCTAATGATTACTGTTGAAGAAATAAGTATTACTAATTTGATGTTGATGTAGAATAACCCAAACTTGATCTTATGTCCTTGCTAATAGAATATGGATAGAAACATAATATTTTTCTTCGTTTTATGAATAGACCTCGATACTCTTGAGAAATCCGCATGCCTTAAATGGAGTCACTAACCACGTGATAGTTAAATACTTGTGAGTACTAACAATTGTATCTCTTAATTAGGTAAAACTTTGGTTCTTATCAAGTCTTCATCATAAACCATATATAACCAAACAAGTTATCTCCAAGAACAAAAGATATAATAAGAACACGCATCTAAAAAATCTACTTCATCTTCAAATAAGTCATAAACAACCTTCTTCGTAACCAATTATTCCAAGAAAATATGAAAAATGAGCCTTTTTCATAATTTAAGTGAATCTTAAACCAAAAATCTTATGTGTGTGTTATCTGTTATCTGTCAAAGCTAGCAGTACTAACTTCTTTTATCGGACAAGGCTAGCAGTTGTAATTGCTTCTAGCAGTACTAACTTCCTTTAACCCAAACAATATTAACATAGGAAGCAGTATTAACTTTTTAATCCTAAGCAATAGTAACTAACTGCTTTTACCACAAGCAGTAGTAACTGTTTTTTAATGCTAGCAATATTAACCAACAATAATAACAGTAGTAACTGCTTTTATACCTTAGCAGTATTAACTCATGACTTACTACTGTTCTTCTATACTAGGCAGAACAAAGTACATTAGCAGCATTAACCATCCTTGGCAGCATTAAGTATGTACTTGATCCCTAGCAGCATTAACTAAGTCGAGCAACACTAATTTAAACAAATAGCAGAAACAATATCCAAGCAGCATTAATCTTCTTTAACAACATTAACTTTGTATACAAATCCAACAGTAGTAACTATCCTATTACCAGTTATATACCAGCTGACTTAGATCATTGCCTTGAAAGTTTCCATGTCTTCTGATTTAAGTACGATAATGATCAAGAATAACATTAACATCCTTCTCTTCCAAATCATGACCACCATAGATACCATTAGTGCAAACCCCAACTTTATACAATCACGACTTATCAAGAAAACCCTAAAAGAGTTTGAATGAATTCATACCAAGCCGTGTATACACCACATCAGATCCGAAAAATATACAAACCCTAATTGTCTAGGGTTTGATCAGTTAGAGCACAACGGATCAAAAAGAAACCCAAATAAATAGTAACAAAGCTTACCAATCATATTGCATACCTAAACAGGTAGAGAGGATGATTATAAGCATCATTATAGCACTCAATCTTCAAAACCCCATAAAACTTTCACCACACGATTTCTTGAAAATTAGGGTTTTTAGGGTTTCTTTAAAACCTTGTGGATCCTAGATCGAGAGCCACATGGCTCTGATACCACATGTTGAGTTTAAAGATTTAGGCTTAGTCTAGGATTAACAACATAAATGAACATAAAATATGTATAGCAGAATTAACATAAGAACAATGATATTGTAACAAGGTTTTACCAAACATTCGCCACAACCCCAATATTATTTGATCAAAAAAAAAAAACAATTCGACTTTTGTGTCGTTCTTATATATATCTTGTGCTGTTGATCTTGAAGTAACATGCCCCGGATCCTTATTCCGCTGCGACCCATTTTGGGGGTGTTACACACACACTTTTCTGGATGTCTAAAACCTATAACCTGTATCTCTTTATATACTAGAGATATCTAGGTTTACAAGGAAACATAATAAATACAATAAGGAAACTAAATCTTTTAATCTTTATCTTTATTCTTCTTGAGCATATCTTTTAGTATCTTCTGATATCTTTCATCTTTTGTAGAATATACTCCACCAGCTTGAAGAATCTCTTATTGTCGATTTAGGTCCTTTTCCTTTAAGTCCTTCTTATTTCATTCTTGTTTTGTCTTATCAACTCAAATATAATTCCCAACAAAAACTCATCAAATCATAAATCTAATCCTTATTAAACATATTGTTCATCGATATGAAACCTTGTAGATTGAAAATTCTCACGATTAAGCTCGATTTGATTCATGAAACACACACTAGATCTCTCCTGGTGATAGATACCACTTGTTATATATCATGTTTGCATAGTAGTAATCATACAAAAGCTTGTAGAATAAAGGAAAGGAGCTAGAGAGTATTTTTCATCATTTTCTAAATTTTCATTTCAAAGGAAAAATAGAAATGGGAGGGAGAAGTGAATTACAAAATGTAAAGACTTATATAAATACCCGTCCAAGATAGGTATTTATACTTATTGTTGTTCCTATTCTATTTTTCTAACTTTAGTCAAACCTTGGTCAACTTTACTTAACTTTGACCAAAATAGACTTTATTACATTATAATTACTAATAAAACTATAAAACTAAACAAAACTATACAAAGACCAATTCATATAATAATAAACACTTTTCTTGAACCTAACAATGCTCTTTTGCGTATCTTGTGAAATGAATCTCATCAAGGTTATGTACCTTAGTTGAGTTTGTGATTCTTCAATGATATATGATTGAAACGAGACATATTGTATTTTTAAACAAATATGCTTTTCTAAGACGATAAAATTGTGATTCTTATGAATGCTATATAGCATAATAAAACAAGTATTTGAATGAACGAATTTTACTTGTTTATGCATTGACACATATTGTGGTAGGTTATTTTTCAATTCTAATTGCTTATATTTTACAAACAATATATAGTGTATTATCTTGTAACACAATCATTCATGCTACGAAGAAAATAAAATGCATAGGATATATATTATCCTTTAGTAATCATTTAACACGATAAGTACATGAATTCTTTAGATATAATGTTTCTCAAACATCATGTTGTCCTAGGTGAATGAATAAGAGTATTATTGTTATTTGAGAATTTAGCCAAATGTGAATTTAAGCTTTAAGTTGTGCTTTTAAGTTCTATGTGCAAAGTTTACATTTGTTGTTTGTTTGCTCGTGTTTGGTTTTTTAGAAATGACACATTTACCAATTGCATTGCAATGTAAATTGCTTGAATATTTTGAATGAAACATCCAAGTTGTCAATCCTATTTCATTGTGTATTTTATGCATATATTAAACATATTAGTCTAATATTTGGAACATAATCATTGGACAAGTAGACTGAATATGACATCATTAACATAAGTGCGAGTTATGATCCGATGCATATTATTTTCGTCTTGAAGAGGATATTGTTGGTTTTATATCAATCGAGTGTGATTGGTATGTAGATTCAAGATAATATCTTTTGTTATATTTTGATAGAATCTTGAAGCTAGACAAATAAGAATCTGAATTCATGTCCATACTCGAAAATTTGTCAATTAGATTCGATAATGATATCAATCATCGTTCGAATAATGAATAGATATATATTCGAAATCCTTCTTGATCCTCAAGAACACTCTTTTTAAAAGAAAATAACTAAAAATTTTCATATTGTGTTCCATTAAACCTAAGACTAGTGTCAAGTGTGAGGACATTAAAATGGTGAGCTAACTTATTTCTTAAAGATAATCATCAATTTTATATGTGAGAAAAATCATTAAGTATCATGCATAATATGCATAGTTTTGATGTGTATAGAACTTACCTAGCCAGTTTTAAGCATTACAAACAACTTTATAAAACAATTACATGTTTATATAGTATTTTTAATTATTTGACTAGAGTAAATGTGTAACATCCCCAAAAATGGGTCGCAACGGAATGTGTTTCCGGGAGCATTACTTCATAAGTACATTGCACAAGCTAAGAGAGAACGACCTCTAAACGTGTCGTTTGAAAAGTAATCTTGTATTGTTTAGACTCCAATGCACATCAAGTAAGCCAAGCATCTAATTCACCTGAGAAAAACATGCTTAAAAGTGTCAACATAAAGTTGGTGAGTTCATAGGTTTGTTTAAGTATAAATGTTGAACCAAAGTTTTGTAAAGTATGTATGACCGTTTCAATCCTTAAATGTTCACCAAAATGTATGTATGAATGTTGGATATCAAATATGTGTATGATTATTGTATCCCATACAATAGTCACAAAAAGTTAAGTATAGTTAGACCACCATTGTTCAAAGTATGTATTGCCACTTTATTCAAGGCAACGTAAATATTCACGTGTGTATAAAACAATGATTACGATTACTCTAAGTTCATTAAACTGCGGCTCAGACTTGGGTGTATGCCACTTTATTCAAGGCACGGTAAAAGTTCACACTCATGTATGTGTAGTTCCGTACTCCGACATGGTATAACGTTCGTTTGTCTAGTGATAGCTAGTCACCCGAACGGGGATTGCCACACCCCAATAGATCTATTTTATAACACTCGCGCCTACCAACTCGTAGTTAACAGTTCAATCCGCTTAAGCTAATCCGTAATCATTTGGGTAAAAGTAAAGTAATGTCCTTGTTTTCAAAATAGAGTGAAATAAGCAATGTATTTCGTCTAAAAATAAGTAATTGAGTATGTAGACGAGTTTGTAAAATGAATTGTAAATGCACATGTAATGAATTCAAACCAATCATGTAAATGAAATTGGTAACAAGCATGTGCTCACCTCAAAAGTTGTAAAGTATATGTAAAACAAGTAAAACATGAGGCTATAAACTCACCTCGAGTGAATGGACGGTTAAAGGATATCAAATGAGTGTATACGTCTCGCGTATGACCGAAGGCAACCTAATTAATTATACACCGTATGAGTACTAAGTACTTTGAATAACTAACACCATATATAATTCTATATAGCTACATCATCATCTAATTGTATTTGTGAAATAATATTTAAATCGCGTTTGATAAATAATAACCATGTATTTGTACTCGTATGATCGTATAAATAGTTCAATCGCCTTTGTAAAATAATATTTATAAAGTTTAAAACACGTATAAATATTATATAAGTGATTCTGAAATGTTTCGCAATTTTTTTTTATTAAAAACGAACCAATAATATTCATGTCAGAAAATAGTGCACAAGTATAAAATAGCGCGTATCTTTCTCGTTTTAAGTCTGTTTTGTACGTTCTTTATGTCTACGATTTCGTATTAAAAAGATATATCAAAATATTACATTTTAATATTTTTAACTCTCTGATGAACAGTGATTTTTACTGTTCATGCACTTTATAAAATTATTTTTATAAGTTTAATTATCGCAATCTCGTAAAAGTCATATCTTATTCATTTTAACTCCGATTTTAGTGATTCTTTCGAGCACGTCTTCGTAATTAAAAGTTCTATCTAAATAAAGTAATTTCCAAAAAGTTTCTGATGTGAAAAGTAGTTTACTTTTATAAAATTATTTTTATAAATGTGTTTATTATCGTAAACTTGTAAATGATGTATCTTCTTCGTTATAGCTCGGTTTTTCGAGTTCTTTATATGCCTACGATCCTCATAACATGTAGTATTTTTATAAAATATAAAATCAATGATCTAAAAATCGAATTAAAACAGTAGGTTTTGTGCCTTTTATTGATTTATTTTATAAACTTAATAAATAAACTTTTCAACAATTAATTTATATATACTTTTTATAAATGAATCAACACTTGTATAATGTATGTTATTTCATTCCAACATGTTTTTAACAACGCATTAAATCACATGTCTCATATATGTTAGGTCTTTTAGTCCATCATTTGTTCAAGAATCACAAGTCCTCATATTTATTTTACTTATAAACTTTAATAAGTAACTTTTAAACCATTAATTTATATATACTTCTATAATTATATCCACACTCATATAATGTATATACTTCCATTCCAACATGTTCTTAACATTAACATAGCATATGAAAAAGTATATCATACCATGATCAAAAGTAAAAATCCATTTTACATGTTAATAACTTTCCTAGATGGTAATTTATTATATAAACATCATATACACATAAAATCACAAATGTAAAGAGTGTAGGGTTTTTAGATAACCTTAGGATGAAGTATGATGAAATGAAATAAGATCTAAACCCTAGTTTAGAATCAAAACACAAGCTTCCAAGACATAGAAAACCCTAATTTCCAAGAAACCCTAATCTTGCATCTTTCTTGTTTAACCCCTTTAAACACTAAACCAAGCATTCAATATACCTTAGGATACCTTAGATATGATGTTAGATCACTTGAATACTAGGTAGAAAAATTTTTATGAATTATTATATTGTGTTTGTTTTTAGGCCATGGCCTAAGGAAAAAAGGAGAGATATGTGGTAAGAAGTTTTGCTAGTGAAATAGAGTATGTGTGATAACTATAAGTCTTGCACTCTTATATATACATAAGGACTTAGTTGAAATCAAGACCAATGCATCACTAGAAGACCAAGACTAAGAAAACATGGGGAGTGAATTAAGGAAGAAATTTGGTCAAGTTAACTAGTCATGAACATAAGTTATAATGATCTAGGTTTGTACAAGGTACTAGTTGGTAAATGGTGTGCTCTATGTCCCCTTGGGACTACATTTGCACCGAAAATTGGGGAGGGGGGAGGTACTAGATGATTTTTTATATCTTGTGTTGATATTTTTGCAATACTTGAAGTATTAAGTTGTATGTGATTTGGTGAAATGTTAAATACTTATAAAGTGTTTCCCTAGTTTGGATCTTGTATGTAAAATTCGGCTTAATGAATAACATGGGTGAAGTTTTATAAAACTTTGAGTATTGGGTATAATAATGAGTATTTGTTGAAGCGTAGATAAGTTTTGGTGGTTCCGTGAATGCCTAAATGTATCTTATTGCGAAACGCAAACCCTTTACGCATCCAATAAAAATAAAATATGGAAAGTTAATAATTATCCTCCAAATAATTATATAACACTTGGTGACGTAAACTTTTAATTGTTTGATGCTCGTTTACGTTTGATGATAATTTTTAGCTTACGCGATTTAACTATATGATGATAATTAAAAGCAACGCGTACGAGACTAAAAATAAAATATATGAATACTTATTGACGAAACATGTGCGAAAATGTGCATTGTTACAGTCCTCCACCTGTTAAAATAATTTCGTCCCGAAATATAGATTGAGTTGCCGTCCGGAGCGGTGTTTATTGAAGAGAGTGTCGTAATAATTTTTTTCTTTATAAGTGAACAGTGACCCCAACGGTCATGAATAGTGACTCCAACGGTCACTGAACAGTGACCAACGGTCACCCCCTCCTTTTTAAATACCAAATTTTTATCCTCTATTTCTTCACACAACACTAAATCTTTCACTTAAATTTTCTCTTATCCAATCCTCAAAAAAATGTTGCATATCATTACACTCTTGGCGATGGCGAGCGCGATAGCACTCGGCATTTATCTTGCCTACGTCCCATACGAAGAAGATTTTCAGTATCTGGCCTTTATTCTAGCGATTCTCGCGCCGATCATTGTCCTCGCTATTGGCGTGGATCTACTTTGGAAGAAATAGATATTATTGCTAGGGGAGGGTTGTAATAAAACTTGTATTTCCTTTATGTCCTTATGTAATCTTATTTCTAAGATAATAAACGGATGTTGTGGCAACAAATCTATTTGTTATTTTTATTTATGTCTTTCGAATATTTCGTTACCATGCTTAGTAACTCGTTTGCATTCCCCTTCTAAATTGCTTTATCTTGAGCGTTCAAGATTAGTGACGTTGGTTTAATATTTATTGTTGCGACCAAGGCTCGGCTTCTAGTGGGCTTATTCGTTCCCTTCAGCTTAACGTGTCGGTTAAATTTTTTTTGTCTTTATATAGTAAGGTGGTGTAAGAGTTTTACTCAGTTATTATGATTATTAGTTTGATTCCTTGTGATAAATACTTTTTGTGAATACGCACACAAAACTTGATATAATTAGAAAATTGTTTCTTGACAAGAAGTTTTAAGGTGACTACTCTCAGCATGGGCATGGTCCTTCCTGAATTATACATAGGTGATCAAGCTATGTATATTTAAGGGTTAACGATGCGATGCTCATTTTCGTCAAAATAATGTTTATAATTGCATAGTATTTGTGGAGTGGCGTTAATAAATAAGTAGAGAATTAAAGTAAATTTTACAAAATTTTCACAACACCTTGATTTGATAGATAAATTGGAAATCATTCGTACAACACAATGGAAATTTAAGAGAAAATACAATGAGAATTTCTTAAAGGAATGAAGTCTAAGCATTGATATCATCCTCCATGTTGTTAAGGTCTTGATTGGTTTCTCCTCCTCCTAAGGCATGCACCATTCCTCGTGCTCCAGTACCTCCAGCTTGGTTTCCATGGTTTTGGTTCTTTAATTCCGGGCAATCACTCCTGTAATGCCCTTGATTCCCACATTCATAGCAAGTGAGGTTTCTCTGATTGTTAGTAGCAGCAGGACTCCTACAGTCTCGGGTCAAGTGACCAACTCTCTTGCAGTTTGCGCACTTTACAGTGCACTGGCCATTGTGATGAAACTTGCACTTGTTGCACAACGGTAGAGTTCCAGCATACTCCTTCCTTTCACCAGGCCCAGCGGTATAAGCTATGGCCACACCTTGCTTCTTGGGAGGTTGTTGTTGAGCTTGGTTGTTGTTATCAAGTTTCCTCTTGTTCTCAGCTTGACGTTCAGCAAGAGTGCTGATCTTTTTGTCCATCAGTTCAGTTGCAAATTCAATTGCATCTTGCATTGTCTTAGGCTTAGATGCCATCACACTTCCGTGAATCATGTCGGGCAAACCACCGACATACTTCTCGATCTTATCCGACTCTTCAGGAAACATCCTAACACACATCAATGCCAGTTCCTGAAAACGTTGGTTATAGCTTACCACATCGGTACCTTTAACCTTCAGATTCCACATCTCAACCTCAAGCTTCTTAATCTCGCCCCTTGGGCAGTACTTGTCGGTCATCATCTTTTTTAGGTTTGTCCAAGTCATTGCATATGCAACATCGTGACCAACAGTCCTAACATGGGAGTTCCACCACGTTAGAGCACTTCCAAGAAGAGTACAAGTGGCAATCTTGATTTTGTTTTCCATAGTGCAGTTGCTTATACGGAACATAGTTTCCATTCTTTCAAACCACTGAGTCAACTCGACAACTCCTTCAGTACCTTTAAAATATAGTGGTTTGCATTTCATGAAATATGAGTAAGTGCACTCACGAGCAAGAGGAGCTTGTCTCCTTACACCCATTCCAAAATCATGGCTATCTTCGCCATTTCTGCTTCTGGTTGCATCACGTTCTGCCAACACATCGACAACTCCTTGGGAAATTAGTGCCTTTAGTTGGTCATCAGTCATAAGGGTAGTGGTGGTGGTTGTGGTTGGTGATGATCTTGTGGTTCTTTTCTTTGGTGCCATTATCTTTAAAATCAGAGGAGTAATAAAACTAGTCTGGTTCTAAAATTCGTACTCCAAAGGTGAAATGTTGCAAGATAATATGTTAAAGTTGTGTAAGAGTTTTTGGACCATCATGTTATTTGTAATGTCTTGAGAAATGTTCTAAATGTTCCTGTATGCCTCGTATAGCCTCCCTGTGTTGCTTGTGTCCCCACATCACCCCGTTAGCTCCTCCTGTATGGGCACTCCTAATAAATGCTCTTGTATGCCTTGTATAGCATCCCCGTGTTGGGCTTGTATCCTCACAACGACTGCTGCAAGAAAAGCAACTACAGCGACGGGCTCAGGGTGAATGATATCCACCTTGATATCGATCGGGTCCCTGAGATTCTCCTCAGCAGAGACATGAATAGTGGGTGCAGCCATAATCTGCACACGCAAGAGTTAATATAAATCGGCTTTATATAAAACCATGCAAGATGCGTGCAGTATGGATGATAAACGTGATGTAAGGTGGTGTATGGTAAAATTAAATATGCACTCATTGCATGAATGGCGTGTCATGGCGAAATGAAATGCCTCATGGCATAATTGGATGATGGTATCCTATAAGGTAAATTAATGTTTGATGATGTTTAGGACTTACGAGCCTATAGTACTACCTTGCCTTAAGAAATGTTCTAGTATTTATATAAATAACCCTTGTATAAATAATTGTAGAGTATGTGTGAAAGAATGTAAACACATCTTTGTATATATAAGCAAGACCCTCATAGTAATATACGTACTATAATATGAATACGTATATGAATCATGTAAGCATCTAGTATGACCAACTAATGCAACAAACAGTGTATGTATGTCCTGTTAAAAACTTTAGTATGATGCTATGTTTGTAAAACGGTTATAGTCTAGGTAAAATGCAACCTAGTTCTCTATAACCTTGGCTCTGATACCAATCTGTAACAGCCCCAAAAATGGGTGGCAGCGGAATAATGTATCCTGGAGCGTTACTTCATAATACAACATCACAAGATGTGAGAGAACGACCTCTAACTGTGTCGTTTGAAAAGAAATATTGAATTATTTAGACTCCAATGCACATCACATAAGCCAACCATCTAATTTACCTGAGAAAAACAAGCTTAAAAAGTGTTAATGTAAAGTTGGTGAGTTCATAGGTTTTTGTAAGTATAAATGTTAAACCAAAGTTTTATAAAGTACGTATGATTCTTTCAATCCTTAAATGTTCACCAAAATGTATGTATGAATGATGGAAATCAAAGAGTTGTAAAGTATGCATGACCATTTCAATCCTTAATAGTCACGAAAATATAAGTATAAAAGTTGGAATCAAAGATGCGTATGATTATTGTATCCTATACAATAGTCACAAAAAGTTAAGTATAGTTGGATCACCATTGTTCAAAGTATGTATTGCCACTTTATTCAAGGCACGGTAAAAGTTTACGCTCATGTATGTATAGTTTCGTACTCCGATATGGTATAACGTTCGTTTGTCTAGTGATAGCTAACCACCCAAACGGGGATTGTCACACTCCAATAGATCTATTTCATAACACTCGCGCCTACCAACTCGTAGTTAACAGTTCAATCCGCTTAAGCTAATCCGTAATCATTTGGGTAAAAGTAAAGTAATGTCCTTGTTTTAAAAAATAAAGTGAAATAAGCAATGTATTTCGTCCCAAAATAAGTAATTGAGTATGTAGACCAGTTTGTAAAACAAATTGTAAATGCACATGTAATGAATTCAAACCAATCATGTAAATAAAATTGGTAACAAGCATGTTCTCACCCAAAAAGTTGTAAAGTATATGTAAAACAAGTAAAACGCGGGGCTATAAACTCACCTCGAGTGAATGGATGGTTAATGGATATCAAATAAGTGTATACGTCTCACATATGACCGAAGGCAACCTAATTAATTCTAGGCCGTATGAGTAATAAGTAATTTGAATAACTAATACCATATATAATTCTATATAGCTACATCACCATCTAATTGTATTTGTAAAATAATATTTAAATCGCATTTGATAGTTAATAACCATGTATTTGTACTCGTATGATCGTATAAACAGTTTAATCGCCTTTGTAAAATAATATTTATAAAGTTTAAAACACGTATAAATATTATATAAGTGATTCTAAAATGTTTCGCAAATTTTTTTATTAAAAACGAACCAACACTATTCATGTCAGGAAATAGTGCACAAGTATAAAACAATGCGTATCTTTCTCGTTTTAACTCCGTTTTGCACGTTCTTTATGTCAACGGTTTCGTATTAAGAAGATGTATCAAAATATTACATTTTAATATTTTTAACTCTCTGATGAACAATAGTTTTACTATTCATGTACATTTTATAAAATATTTTTATAAAATTAATCGTCATAATCTCGTAAATATCATAACGTATTCGTTTTAATTACGATTTTAGTAATTCCTTCGAGCACGTCTTCGTAATTAAAAGTTTTATCTAATTAAAGTATTTTCCAAAAAGTTTCTGAAAAGAACAGTAACTTATTTTTATAAAAGTATTTATTATCATAAACTTGTAAATGGCGTATCTCCTTCGTTATATTTAGATTTTCGAGTTCTTTATATGCCTACGATCATCATAACATGTAGTATTTTAATAAAATATAAAATAAATATTTAATCTTCGAATTTAAAATAGTACCATTGTAAAAATGTGTATAAAACTTGTTTTTATAACTTTTTGGCATGTGTGAATTTCTACAAGTCCTCTAACATTATAAATACACTATCTTGTGTATATTTATAGTCCTCTAGTCCATCATTTGTCCAAGAATACAAGTCATTACCTTTCTTTTACTTATAAACTTAATAAGTAAACTTTTAAATCATTTATTTATATATACTTTTATAAATAAATCCACACTTGTATAATGTATATACTTCCATTCCAACATGTTTTTAACATCAATATGACATATGAAAAAGTATATCAACCCATGATCAAAAGTAAAAATCTATTTTACATGTTAATATGTTTTCTAGATGGTGACTTACTATATAAACATTATTGAAGAATACTAGTAATCTATGAAATCACCAAGAAACAATGTGTGAGATCGTGGGTTTGGGATATTGTTAGAGACAACTTGGCTGGGTATGGGATGATATGTGTATTATTGCTAAATTGTATGGAATGAATATAACAAAATGAACAACCCATATCTCACTATCTTGTTCTTGGTGTGATTCATTAGATTATTAGTATTCTTCATTGGTATCAGTTCAGGACTGTGTGCCAAACCCTTCTCCTTCAACACCTTTTTGGTACCAACAACGACTGATCTGACAAGGGTATTTGCTGTTTCAAACCAATGTTTGATGTAGTCGCCTGAATATCAGCTAGTTGATATATTCATAAAACCTTTGGATGAACCTACTTTTATAAGACTGAAAGAAGAGTTAGGCATGCTAAACATAGATTGATCAGTCTCCCTGATCAAACATGTTCAGTAGGGTGTATATTCTTCTCTCCCCGATACCTTCTCCCTAAAACATATATGAACCCCATGACACTGAAGGAAACATTAAATGAAGTAACTAAATGCTTTAAGTCTTTAGTTACTTAATGTCCTAGTTTGGTGACTAAACACATTAAATAAAGAAAAAATATTATTTATCTAACTTTCATCCAAGAGTTGTGGGTCCCCACTTCTCCCATATATCACTCAAATAACCTACTATGCATTAAATGCGCACTCCCACAAACATGATCCCTTCCCAATATGTCTTGTCAAATGCCGTTTAACTGTTATCCATACGTCATGCCTATAAAAAGTGCATGACAAAGAAACAGTGAAACAGTTGTCGAAACAAAAGAGATAGTGCAAGTGTGATGGCAGCATTAAATGGGGGTTACCAAACTATTTTTAACCTTTTTCAAAAAATGAAAATTTAAAAAATATTAACACCTTTTCACATCCACCTATAAATAACCTAACGAAAGAAAGCACACACATAGTATTTTTCAAAAAGCAAGAAATCTCTGTAAAAAACTTCTCTCAAAGCCAAAGTGTGTATTCTTTACATTTTTCTGGGTAAAAACTTTCATCAAACCATTTTTTCTTGATCAAAGTTGTACATCTAAGATATCCATCTTATCATTCATGGAACCTTGATAACATGTCACTTATTTCACGATAGCGATCAAGGACGGACTCGATTTGTGACCATCTGGTAAGTGATATATTGCCATTGTCCTTTCGTTTCAAAACTATCAAAAATGGCAGCAAACCAAGAAATTGAGTATGCCCCTTAGTGTAACAATTTCAACATTCTTTTCCTTTTACTTTTTGTAAATCATTTTTTCAATGATGTTATCACAAAAACCTTATCTTGAATTTGAGCTTTTAAATCCTCATTTCAGCAGATTTTAAGTTTAGTTTATCAGCTAGAGAGTCACTTTGGTCTTTAGTACAAACACGTGTCTTTTTTATTGAATCAAACTGCTCTTTAAAAACCTGTTTCACATGATTAATTTCTTTGCAAAGATACTCGTTTTTCGAAAGCAATTTGGCACACTATTTTCCAGTTCCACATTTTTAGTCTCAATTTCACAATAATCATAATTGACATTCTCTTCCTTAGACTTTTCTCTCATTGATTTTATAATTTCCTTCAACTTACAAATGGTAGTGTCATTGTCTTGTAGCTGAGCTTTCAAATCATTATTTTCAAAATATTCTAGAATTTCAAGAGCATTATGTTATTACATGATTCTATTTTTGAAAATCTTCATGATTATGTTGTATATTGACAAGTCAAGAGAAATACAATGTATTTTTCAAATTTGCTGAGTAACTTTTCAAAAGATCATTATGCGCATTTTGTGATTTCAAAAGCTCAGCATCAAGATTGAAACACTTATCACAAGATTCATTTCTCTTTCTGTCCATATTCACAGATTCACCAATCAAAGACATAGAATTCATCATAGTAAGAAGAACATCTTGAGACATAATTTGTTGTAAGAGTCGATCATTTTCCAAAAGTAATTATTTCTTAGCAATTTCCAAACATTGTTAAAAACTATTTGTACTTCCATTATTTCATTTAGAAGATCTTTATCAAACACATGAAGACTGTCTTTTTGAAGATTTTAGAATGAATAATTTCATTGTTAAAAACAACGTTTAGTATGTTTCAAACCCATTTCACCTTCTGTAATGAGGAATCAGGTGTAGTCCTTAGTCTTCACCAGTTTTCAAAACCTACAGGTGAAATTTAAGCTTTTATAGGCTTTCATTCACCAAAGTCTTCACTTAGGAAGTTCCTATGTGCTTCTATTCAGTGATTTACTAGTATGATTGGACAAACGCAACCAGAAAGCATGTTTAGTCGACAATTCTTGTTGTAGAGTAAAACGTTTCCCAAAATCTTTAAATAGTCTACTTAATTTTTCATAATCAATAGGTTTATGAGAAATATTTTGTTTAATGGCCTTTGATTTTTGATCGACTCTCTTCTTGCAAAATTCATTTGTTTCTCAATCATCAATCACAGACATTGCAACTGTTTAGCAGATAACAATTACCATCTTACAAGGTTTTGGTTTAATCGCTAAAGCTTTCTTGAGGTTTAAAAAAGGATTTTGATAACTAGAGCTTGCATGCGTATATTATCTTAATAATGTGTGGCTTAGTTAACATGTGTACTGTTTGAGCAGATTGACCCACTTTAAAAATAATATTATCAAGTTCCTTTATCTTCTTTTCCAAATCAATATCCTTTTCCATATATTCTTTTTCTTTTCTTTGGATTCATTTTTGAAAAAATGATGTGTTTGCATTAAACATTCTTTTTCTTTGATTTGTTAGAAAGATTTTTCTTCAAGTGACTAAATTGTTATTTTAGTGCAGCTTCTCTTTAATCATAATCATCCATGTATTAATCAAGATCATTTTTTCACGTGCTTAAAATCTATAGTAAGACGTTTGTTCAAAGTTTTGACTCGTCTTTTATATTCTCTAGTCAGTGGGTACTGATTTCGTATAGTTCCTTAGTTAGCCCTTTTCCCAATTTATTTACATGATTAAATCATTTGTTCTGACATTTCGTCAATTTACAGATTAAATTCATTGATCTTGTTGTGCCTACATAGTAGTATCTTGTAACAGTTTCAGTTGTGTTTTTGCAAAATTTGAGTATACAGACTGATATTGATATCACTATGTATCTCATTGTCTATAAAATCCATAACTTGTGTTTGTTCAAAATCTTGCATTGCATGCACACTTTGATTTTCCATATCATTAAGATACGTATTTGAAGGGGTACCCTCTAAGTTTAATGTCAGAACCTTAGTTGGAAATAGTGGCCATGAGAACCGCTTTTGCATTCGAGATATCATCACAGTCAGAATCATAAGTATCAAGATCCTCAGTCTAAAAAGCAGCATTGTTTGGAATGATTGTCTGAACAACTTGACCGTCTGGAATCCCTGGATCTGCAAGAAATACGAGTTGCTCTTCATCCAAAATTTGTCCTTTTTTAAAGAACGGGATTGAATCCCGTTTTCGTTTTTCGTGTTTTAAGTTTAAATCACGTTCGCTTTTGGTCTAGTTTTTTTGTTTTTACCTTTTAGTCACTTAAGGTTAATTAAAACTTAAAAAATCAATTTAGGATTTAATTTTGATAATTTAGTTTTTTTTAAGTCGCGTTTTTACGTTCCCGTTTTAGGTTTTAACTTAAATTGCTTTCGTTTTAGGGTTTCTTTACTTGTTTTTGCATTTTATTTGTAGAAATAGATAACCAATTCAAATATTTGATTATTCAAGCATAATTCCCAAACCGATTCTCGATTTTCAAATTTACGCCTCGTTGGGACATAACGACCCGGGAATCATACTTCCGGTTTACTACAATTGATTTTGATTGGAATTTTTGATTCTTATTATATATTATATTATATATTTAATATATAGTTAAGGGTTGAATTTATCGTTGTCAATAAGCAATTTGTGGAACATATGAGGTTTGATGATTCATTTAAGACTAATATGGATATGATGATGGAACGGATGACTGATTGAATTAAGGTTGTGATGGATAAGTAGATGAGTAATGTTGATTGGGATGAACTGATCCATACTGAGATGGTGGAAAATGTTGTTGAAGTTGAGGATTGTTGTATGAAGACTGATAAGTGTTGAAGTGAGATGGTGTCATCTGCTGATTTGCAAAAAATGCAAGTGGATCTTGATTGCGTTCACGCAGAAGACGAACTTCATTTGCATGGAGTTTGTGTTGTTTAAGATATGCATGAAGCTGATCAAAGTTGGTAGTATGCAAATCCTTTACGAGCATGACATCAGTCACAAACTTACTCAATTCAGGTGGAAGACTGTTTAAGAACTTGGTATTAACTTGAAATTGCTCTGTTTTTATGTTGTAAATGTTCATGTCATTAATCAGCTGAGTGAATCTCAAGTAATACTTATGAAGTGATTCCCCCTTGATGTGAGTAAACTTATCAAATGCATCATATAGTTTGCACTCTTTTTCCTGCTTAGTCAAAGAGGTACCTTGCATCAGTAATTAAACTCTCTCCCATAAATCTTTGGCAACTCTGTGATGATTCATAAGTGAATAGATATCAGCTGGAAGACATTGAAGAATGATATTGGCTGCCTTCATATCACAATCAGCTTGAATTTTTCAGCACCAGATAATTCAACATATTTCTTTGTTCTGGTCATCCCATTCTCTTCAATAGTAGTCCAAATGAGTAGACCGTTTTTAACTGATTCAAGTATCATTCTTCCGTGCTCTATGTTTTGCATGTAAAGTTCCATTCGACTTTTCCAAGAATCATACAAGTCCTTGTCCAACATTGGTGGACGATTGTCAGCACCGGAGAGAATCATGTACTCAACAAAAGTATTCTTTTGTCCAAGTGGAATAATTGAATCCATGTTGATTTGATGTTATAAGATTACTTATGGATCGAACGGTGATTGAAAGTAATTGTGTTGTTTAGTGAGTTGTCTTTTGAGTGTTGTAAGTCTTGAAACTACACGGGATTTTACAACTCTTGATAAAACCAGAAAGACAATTGAATGTTTCACGGGATTTTACAAATCAAAGAGATAAACCATATAATTTACTTTAGCAAATTTGAGTGTTCAAGTGAATTAATTTTCTTTTTTAAAGTTGTTAAATCGCCTTCTAAAGACAATTGTTAAATCGCCTTTACATGGAAATTGTTAAATCGCCTTGCTAGGGAAATTGTTAAATTGCCTTGTAAATAGAAGTTGATAAGTCGCCTTATACAAAGAGCTTGATAAATCACCTTGCACTACGTGCTTGATAAATCACCTTGCAAAGAACAGTTGTTAATTCGCTTTCTATTGATACTGCTAAATAGCCTTGCACTGTCAATTGCTAACTCGCCTTGCACAAGAAAATTGTTAATTCGCTTTCAACTGCAAGTGCTAAATCGCCTTCTACAAGAAAATTGTTAATTCGCCTTCAACTGGTACGAAACTCAAATTTTTTTTGTACAACTAGTATTACAAAGCCTATAGGTACCTTAAAAATGCAAACTTTATGGTTTTTAAGCCAAAATTTTTGAAATCAAGAAATGTACTTTCTAAGACTTTTCCGAACACAAAAATGCACAAAGATGATGTTTTTCTTGAATCTAAGCTTGTACACCTATATCCTAAAGATACTAGACCAGATTTACCAATGTAAATGATCCTTTAGTGTACATAAAAAGCTTTGAATACAAGAAAAAAGTAAGAAAAATGGTACGGTTTGATAAAGAAAAACGAAACAAACAAGACAAACACAAAACTAAACCAATCACGCCATGGATCTTGATATCAATTGTAGAATACTAGCAACCTATAACACCAAATAACAATGAAGAAATTTCTAGAGCGAGAAAGTGGATGGGAGGAAGGTTCTAGTGAGAGAAAGTAACAAAGAAAGAAAGATTAGATTATGTGTTCTAGTGAGAGAAAGTAACAAAGAAAGAAAGATTAGATTATGTGTGTGAAAATAAACCAACCAACACCCTCTCCATGTGTGGAGACGGTATAAATACATCAACTAATAACCGGCCATGGGCTTAAGTTATGGGCTTTCCATGTGTCTTTAGCCCAGTTAGCTTACTAACATTACATTTGATTAATCCACGAGCTATGACTAACTATATTGGAAGTGACCGATACTTTTCGTATTCCTAACAAGCTAAGATTAGGACTCGACATTTAGCTTAGTGTCGGAAAATACCATAAGCGACGTGTAAACAGTTTTCTTCGCCTGAAGGGAGCTTTTTGACATAGTGAAATCTTGAGTCGGATACTCAAAGAGTGGAGTAGGGCGAAGAAGAGCTTCGTAGCCGAACCACTATAAATCTTGGTTTCTTGGTTTGATCATTCTTTCCTTTATCTCTTTATATTGTTTGTGTAGTTATTACAAGTAGATGATTATCTTGATTGGTTCATATTGTTGATTGATTAAGCATATACTAGAATCTAACACTTTTTGAAGTAAAAGTTTAGAATGGTAATTAACCTGTAAACTATTCAACCCCCCTTCTAGTTTTCACAATTGGTATCAAAGGCCGAGGTCACTCAAGATTTTAAAAATATACTGTATTTTAAAGATGGATCGATATATGGATTCCGACAAATATCTAGAAGGGCAATCACAATGGCAAAAGATCCCACTCTTTTGAAGTATAGTTATATTGATTGGTAAAAATAGATTCGAAAACCATATGTTTAAATCAATAGATCTTGATCTTTGAAGTTATTACTAACAGGTGATGATTTATTTTATATTTTTTAAAAAAAAAATTTTTAAATTAAAAATAAAAATCAATTTTAATTTAAAAAATATTTATAACCTCTTTCAACAGAAATACTAAAAATTAAACTAGATGAGGTTATTCCTTTTGAAAAACAAAGTGATGATCTTAAAAAGAGGCTAGCAAAAAATAATGAAGCCAAAATAGTTATTTACAATGCTTTGCCAAGAAAAAAATATGAAAGTATTTTCATGTGTAATGTGGAAACTAGAAGAGGGGGGGGGGGGGGGTTGAATAGTTAATAGGTTAATTAGCGTTTTAAAATTTTACTTCTAAAATTGTTAGATTTGAGTATGTTAGTGCAAATATTATGATATTTAATCTATACGGTTTCTTTATGTTTTGATGATGACAAACATGTAACTTGTAATACGTAACGTAAAGTGCGCAAGTTACTCGTAATCATAAATCATCAATGCATACACGTATCAGCATCTCTCGACGTCTCAAGTATGCATCAAGACGAACATTGGTTTACACCCGACGTAAATCACATAAGGTACGAACAAACAATATTAAACTTGTAGGATGATCAAAGAAATAAGTTTTTGTCTTAAAATTTATATTTTTATAAATACAACAAAACTATTTCTCAAAAATTATTTAGACAAATTATTTTTGAAATATAAAGAAATGTTTTATTTAGTAATTATTTTGAATTTCAAAATCTGGTCATTTCCCCCCTAAAATAAGTGTCACTTTCACCAGACAAGTTTGTCACCACAAAAAGACAAAAACAGGAGCGTCTGTCGGGGCGGTCCCTTAATTCGGTCGGCGGCCCCCTTAATTATTTGGAGTCCCTCTTATATATCTGGGACTGCCGTTTCCTGACAGGCTGTTTTTCAGCTCCTATAAATAGTGGGTCACCTTTAACTATTTTTACAACCCTTTTGCATGCATTTCTCTTAGTTCTTTCTCTTTCTAGATCTCATCAAATCTCTCTAAATCTGTGATCATTTAACTTGTTTAATCTTATTTAAATGTGATCCAATATTCTACTCTTTCATTCTTCCCTCAAGTGCAAGAGAAGAACTTCGGTCATCTTCAAGATCCAAAGTTATGTAGTCTAGTTAGTCCATTTGTAACATTTGTTACATATAGATCGAGTCCATGTCTTCTAATCTTTAGTAGTGTGTAGATCCAAATGATGTATATATTTGGATGGGTTTATTGTGGGTTGGTTAGTATTTTAGGCCTTAAAATACATTGGTGAAGTGGTAGATTGGTTCTAGCTAAGATTAGGACTTGACATTTAGCTTAGTGTCGGAAAATAATGTAAGCGACGCGGTTTATGTGTTTAGGCCATAAAACACAAGGTTTGTTATGTTGGGCCATAAAACATAACGGGTTTGGTTGTACCCGAAGAAGAACTCGACATCTAGCTTAGTGTCAGAAAATAATGTAAGCTTTGGTATAAGGTTTTCTCCGCCGAAAGGGAGCTTGTTGATTAGTGAAGTAACTCTCGAGTTGGATACTCGAGGAGTGGAGTAGGGCGAAGAGGAGCTTCGTGACCGAACCACTATAAATCATCGTGTCGGTTTGCATTTTCTTTTACCCTTCGCTTTACTTATTTATTTACATTTATCGCTTTACTTTTATACTTGCATTGTACTCATGATTGTGTGAATGGTTGTGTATATCCTGTTAGTTAAAGTTGTGTAGCTCTTTGTGCTAAATATTGTGAGTGTGGTTATATTGTTAGAATATGCTTTAGCTATTGTAAACCTATGATCGACACTTCTCATATTGCGTCAAACTTGATTGGTGATTTGATACAAAAGATCTAGTCCAAAAACCTCTTCTGGAGGCAGTCCCATAAATCAAGCGCCCCCCTGCTATACTTGGCTGCCCCTATATATATATGGGACCGCCGGTAGAAGAGTGATGTAATTATTGATCTTAAAGTTTTTAGTGAAAACGTATTCACCCCCCTCTACGGTTTCCACAATTGGTATCAGAGCCGCGTCACTCTAGTTTTTAAAACAAATAGTTTTTAAAATAGAGTACGATCCATGTATCAAATTACCTATGAAAGGGGATTAAATATGAAAAGTGTTTTGTTATTTGATTCGTACTAGTTTTATTATTAAATATACTTCGTATACTAGCTTGAATAAAAATTCTCTCAAAAGAACTTGGAAGTGTCAACTTATGTTTGTCTAAGTCGTAAGAGTAGAAATGATGTCTAAAACACGAAATTTATGTGCTGGAACAACTTTTTAAAGCCCTATGTTCTACAGTTAAGTTACAAAATGATTTTGAACAAAAAACGTGTTTTGGGGTCACTGATGGCGGTCCCATAAATGTTCGGGCAACCCCCAAATATATCTGGGGGCCGTCACCTTTATGGGGGCCGCTTGTCTGTTTCGTCAGTTTTTGGTAAACTTTGAAAAATCATATAAAATCAACCGTAAGTCCGTAGAAGTCGTGCCACCCGCCATTTCGAAGATAATTGAGTCTACTTTCTTTTAAAGGAACTTCCAAGATTTCATTCTTAAATTAAATAAGTCAGAAATGCAAAATACTACATAGTGGTCAAAACTTTATGTTTCGTTTTAACGTAAAACTTATAGTTTATTTTTTCCTTTCAAGTCAATGTATCTTTGAAAAATGATACATTTATATTTTTAAGACATTGATCTTGATTAATTTTTAAAATGGGAAGGAAATTATTTTATTTACGAATAAAATCA
>BQNB010040072.1:0-47651 GCA_026074375.1 Tanacetum coccineum
TAATCCTAGTCGCACTCCTATTGATACTGAGTCTAAACTAGGGAGTGATGGTGATCCGGTCTCTGATCTGACTCTATATCGGAGTCTTACAGGTTCTCTATAGTATCTCACCTTTACTCGTCCAGATATTTCTTATGCAGTTTAGCAGGTGTGCCTTTATATGCATGATCCCTGAGAGCCTTATTTTCAGCTCTTAAGCGGATTTTGCGGTATATTCAAGGTACTTTGGATTATGGGTTACAGTTATTTTCCTCCTCTACTACAAATTTGGTTGCTTACTTGGATGTCGATTGGGCTAGTTGCCCTACTACTCGTCGCTCGACTTTTGGTTACTGTGTTTTTCTTGGCAACAACTTACTCTTTTGGTCCTTTAAGCGTCAGCCGATGCTTTCTCATTCTAGTGCAGAGGCAGATTATCGTGGTGTTGCCAATGCTGTTGTTAGGACTTGTTGGTTGCGTAATTTACTGCATGAGTTGCATACTCCTTTATCTTCTACTACGTTTGTCTACTGTGATAATGTCAGTGTTGTTTATTTATCTTGTAATCCGGTTCAGCATCAGCGTACGAAGCACATTGAGATTGACATAGACTTTGTTCATGATTTGGTTGATGTTGGTCAGGTTTGAGTACTTCATGTGCCTTCACGTTATCAGTATGCGGATATTTTCACCAAAGGCTTACCTTCAGCTTTATTTGAGGAGTTTCATTCCAATTTGAGAGTTTGATGTCCTCCCGCTCCAACTGCGGGGGAGTGTTAGCCCGTATCTTAGTGTATTATTGTAGTGGGCCAAGCCTGTATCTAGATTATTATATTCTATGTATTTATGTATACCGTATATTGACTTTGAATAATGAACACAAATTTATCTCATCCTACAATATTAAGTATGATGGGAGGAGATAAATAGAAAAACTAAAATTTTTAAAAATATATAATGTATACTTATCTATGTTTTCAAAATATAAATACTTATATATATATATGCATATATATATATATATTAAAAGTAGTAATAAAAATGTATAAAAACCTAAATTTTGGAAGAAAAACATTTTATTAATCATTAAAGCAAATCTGACTCTGGATCGATAACATTGCTAGCATATTATACCCATTACCACTGAAAATATGAGGAATTTTGAGCCTATTTTAAAAAGCGTACATCTTTTATGCTTGATTTTCTTTGTGTATGAGTGTGCTGGTGATTTATTGATTCTAGAACTTGTGCTTGAAATTTTTACGAAACCGCAGTTAAAATCAAGTTCGTGTGTTATATATATTTTTTCCCACCCCCGGAGGATAATGAGGTTAAAAAATACCCAATCAAAATGATTGTTTAGTTTACCTTTAGTTTTAAATTGCTAGATACCAAAGAAAAATACACAAAAGAAAATAATAATATATTATACAACATTAAACCATAGCCTAACCCATTGTCAAAAAGTTTTTTGATTAAAATTATTGATGCATTAGCTGTATGTATTGTTTGTACGTTTAAAGTTGGTATTGCTATTATAATGAAGGTGTATAAGGTTGCAAACTTCTAAGTACGTTTTGAATTATAGTTATGGCTTATTATAAGTATGAGGGAGAGCAAGTATCCGAAAAAAGAAAAAAGTATAAAAAATAATAAGGAAAATTAACCAAAAAAATGGAAAATGGAAGAAAGTAAGAGTTTTCTTGCAGATATGTTGTTAATGATTTGTTTGTTGTCCTTGTTGACTTGAAAAACTCAATAATACCTTAGTAAACCAAAAATTCTCATTGAAAAAATCCAATTCATATTTACAAATGGAAAACTCTTTCTTTTTGGTGATTATGTTTGTGCTTACGCCCATCAAAATTGTTTAGTTTCTTGTACATAGCATATGTAATTTGAATGAATCATGCTGTGCGTTTGAGTGACTTACTTATATTACTTACTCTACTAAATTGAGCGAGCGTAAATTAAAATTCTGAAAGTTTGTTATAATATATCTTGACACTTAAATGTAATAGGGCAACAAACATCGTGTGTGTTTAAGACCTAGTAGATTTATTAGTTTTCTTAACTTGCGGTCAAGAGAAACCAATAATCATATTGTTATATGTTGTTCCTTGCACACGCGTAGAATTTCTCCCACTTGTGTATGGGACAACATTACCTTAAGTAGAAACACCATACGACAAGCGTTCGATTGTTTAAACAATATGATAATATCATAGATATTACAAGTAGATTTCAAACCATAATGTTAAATAAGGAATCGTGGATTATTATTCTAAAGATAACGTGTCAGGAAAGCAACAAGTAATTAACCTATAAAATAAAATGCAATCTTCCTTTAGACAATGGTTGTTCATATTCGAAAACTAATATATTATTTCAAAGCAAGCTAGAAATAATATGGGTAACTAACAAGGAATTGAATCTTGTAGCTCCCACTGAAATTGACAACCTCACATAAATGTTATTTCAGTTATAAAACGCAAAGCTCCCACTGGATTTGTCAACATGGTAAGTGTTACATCACCAGTAGAAAGCAAATAGCGATTTATTTACTTTCTTACTCTCTTAGAATGCCTACAAGTAGTGGTTGTGTGTGTAAGCACTAGTCAAATTTATATATGTATAGTATAAATCTTGTGACAATTCTTTCCAAATTACTTCTCAAACAAGAGAAATTAAAAGGATAAAATCTCACTTAAGAAAACACAATACGTATATTTTTAACCGGGAAGTATTTCTTCTCAGGTCGTATCCCAACGAAGTCGTGAATTGAAATTCGGGAATAATTCGGATTCGAGTCAAGATTGGATAAAGGGTTTTTGAATTTTGAATTACACTACGAATATAATAGCACAATTAAACTATAAAAATTATTAAAGAAACTAAAAACAATTAACTAGCACGAAATTTTAATACACGAAAATTAAAAACGTGAGCTAAAACTGAAATTTAAAATCTAAGGCACTTCTTTTAACAAATTTTATACCTAAAAATCACAAATTTAAAAAGAAAATTTTAGGAAAAAGAATTAGAATTTTTTAACTATTTTTGAATTTTCTATGATTTTTTAAAGAAAAATGAATTACTAAAAATAAACTTTTTCTAAAAATTAACACTAAAAATCTATTTTTATTTTTCAAAAATACTAGAATGAAAAAGAAAATTATTACAAAAAGAATTAAATTTTTCCAACTATTTTTCTATTTTCTATGAATTTCTTAAGAAAAAGAAATTACCTAAAACCTATTTTAATTTCTAGAAAATACAAATTCAATTGGAAAAATAAAGAAAAATGGTTTTTAACTACTAAAAATGTGCAGAAAACTAATGGTATAAAAATGCCTAATTTTTACTAATCAATTAAACCCTAATTTTGCTTTTTAAAACCTAAAACCTAATTTTATTAAACTAAATATTAAAAATATAAATCCTATTTTATTAATCCTAAAGAACAGGGTAGAAAATGCAACAACTGAAAGTAAAGGGTAGGCGGGGTAAGAAACTAAAATTTACACTCTAGTTAAAACAGAAAACCTTTAACTATTGAAAAAGTACCAAACAGACCCTACGATTGAGCTTATTTTTGGCTTATCTAAAAATGAAAATAAGCAAAAACTCAAAACAGCAAAATTGAACCTGAGCTTATCTACTACAACTTTAACAAAAGCTCTTGGACATTTTATCAACTAGATAAGCTAAAAATTAAGCTTCTAAACCTGAACAACAGAAACTATAGTGTTTCTTCAAAATTCTAACTTTTTCAAACTTTGGCTTATTCCTAGCTTATTACTCAATGAAAATAAAAACCAAAGGATACTATATGAAGCTTATTATGTGTACTAGGAATGTCTAAAAAGAAATAAGCTAAAAGTATACAAGATTAACAAGAAATTTGTTCTTAAAAAGCTAAAGTTCAGCTTAATGACTATTATTAAGCAACTCTAATAAGCTAACTAGCTTAACTCTAAATCCTAGAAACTGAGATTTTGGAAATAAGCACTAATATGAATATAGAGTAAACCTAGATAAAAGGAATTTGGAGATAACAACTAGAAATTAGGTATCCAAAAGAAAATAAGCTAGAAATCTCAGCTGCTACTATACCACTTTTGCAGGAACATTTAAGCTATACTAGAACTTAAAAATGAGAGTTAAGAGATTATCTATTAAGAGCTAATGGAATACTAATAAAATGCTTAATACTAAATTCTAACTCCTAATTATAAGATCTAAAAGACAACTAGAAAAATGGTGAACAACAGCAGTAGTAACTAAGTTACTACTGCTTGTTCTGATGTAGTTGGCAATTGCTTAAGTGCAGGCCAAAATTCTAAAGTTAAAACTCATAATCCTACTCACTAAATGTTACTAAATCTACACTAACCAAGTTTGAACTCTAAAATGCTATAAATCACTAAAATCTTAAAACTACTTGAACTTAAAACTGCCCTGGTGCTAGAGATAGCTTTTTAAGCTATAAACTTTAAAAATCTACAAACTAACTTTTACAACCTATTTTAAACTTGAAAACTTTGAAAACCTCAACTATGTAAAGTATTTTGACAGGAACATGTTGACTTTTAAGGTCAAAATCACCTTATCCCAAACACTACTTAACATGAACTGTCCAAACTAAATTTCACTTAAAATCTATTTTAAAACTAAAAATGCTAAAACCTTTTATCTACTCATTCTTAAACTCACCTAATTAAGCTATTTAAGCACTAAATTCTACAGCTTATTAAAAGAAATAAGCTAGTTACTCAGCTAGCTTTTTCTACTCTTAAGACAGAATTTAAAACTTGAAATCTCAATAAACTCTAGCTACAACAGCTTAAGGCATTTGAATCACTAGGCTAACTAAACAATATTAAACAAGTTTAAGCACACAAAAAGTCAATGAAATAAGCTACTGAATTAAGCTTCAAATGCTAAAATGAAATATAGAAGGTGAAACCTGAAATTTATGTAATCTCAGACACTAGGCCACTCTTTCTGAGTGAATGACCTTAAAATTCAAAGTTCCTAATGGCTCCTAGCCTCTAGACCAAAAGCTTAAGCTCATTAAGCTAAATTGAGCTTATCAACTCCAAAAGCTTCCATTATTCAATCAACTTGAATTCAAATGACCTTAGGTGAATAAAAGTAGAAATCTAAATTCTAAGAGGTTTGGAAAGAAGACATACCTTTGCCTACAATGTGTTTTCTTCAACATCTTCAAGTGAGCAAGCGTTGAAGGAAAAATCTTTTGGTAAATCCGTCGTAAGATTTTAAGAATTTATTCACTCGTCGGATTCCAAGAAATGTTCATGAACAACTCCACTAGAAAGTTGTAACGACTCAACCACTTGGTCCCCAATGTCTCATGGGTCCAAAATTGTTAGTCCCGAACATATTTTGCATATGTTGCATTTGATTCGGATACATATAGGGTGGACATATTCCCTACGAAGAGAAGTTTGGTTGTTGTGAATAATTCCACATTAAGTGATTATTATTAGGGTAATTTTGTCTATCTTGATCTCTCCTAGGTTATGGTATTTTAGACCAAGGGTGAGAGTTATTAGTTTTTTTTGGAAGAGGAGTCTTAGATCTTATTTTAGGCTTAGTAAATCCAACTTTGAGTTTTAAAGAAGGTTTATAGAAACATCTTACTTCGTCGACGCTTGCAATGGGTATTTGAAGGTCTACGAAAACCAAGATCCGATGGTCTTGGAGAGTCAAACCACATGAAAGCCATTTTAGTGAGAGAGAGTAGAGAGATGGAAGATGGACTTGTGTTATTAGATGGAAAATGGATGAAGGATACAAAATGACTTGACAAATGCCAAAATGACTCAACCCCTCTATGGAAGCCATAGAGGGGTATTTATAGCCCATACGCCTCTAAACTATACATAGTTGCCTATTCTAGTCCTCGCGTATGTGACTATGATAAACTATGGTAATTCTGTAATGTCGTCACGTAAAAGTGAATTCCCAACAATCTTCCCCCACGGGACGATTTACAGAATTACTTACAATAATTTCCTAACAAGTACATAATGATTAAGAACAAGAACTTCCATGAAGCTTCATATGCTGATGACGTCTTCTGTGGTGTTTGACTTCAAGTCTGCACTCCAACATGAATCATCTTTGTAGTACATTGTAGGAGAAATATTGTAATAGGCACGAAGTAAGTAACCCATACACTTCTGGTTAAGGAGAAGCTTCTGAATTAGCTTCCCCCTAATTCGTGCCATATATTCTTGATTTAGAAGCTTTAAAAGCTTCCCCCCAAACTAGCAATGAATCAGCTTCCCCCTAATTCATGCCACATATTCATTATGTCGTGAAAAATCGCCATCATACAATGTTGAAAGGTTCCAGGAGCATTACATAATCCAAATGGCATACGACGAAAAGCAAAAGTAGCGTACGGGCACGTAAAAGTCGTTTCTCTTGATCGTGAGGATCAATTGGAATCTGAAAATATCCTGAAAAACCATCTAAGAAATAATAGAATTCATTGCCGGCTAGACGTTCTAGCATTTGATCCATGAATGAGAAAGGAAAATGATCTTTGCGAGTCGCTTCGTTAAGCTTCCTATAATCGATACACACTCTCCATCCAGTAACTAGACGTGTTGGAATTAATTCATTCTCTTCATTTGCAACGACGGTCATTCCTCCTTTTTTAGGGACACAATGGATTGGACTAACCCACGGGCTGTCGGAGATCGGGTATATCATTCCGGCATCAAGAAGTTTAATCACCTCCTTCTTAATGACTTCATGAATTTTCGGGTTCACCCGTCTTTGACTTTGCACCGATGGTTTACAATCGTCTTCCATCAAAATCTTATGAGTACAAAAACGAGGGTCGATACCCTTGATATCGGTTATTTTCCAAGCAATGGCATGTTTATGAGATTTAAGAACATTAATGAGAGCTTCTTTTTGATCGTTTTTTAAACCTTTTGCTATGATAACGGGTAACTTATCGTTTTCTTCCAAATAAGCATATTCTAAGTGAGATGGTAAGTCCTTTAATTCCAATTCCGGAGGCTCTTCAATTGAAGATTTGGCCTCGGTAACTTCACTTTGCTTAAGGTCCATCGGAGGAAGTTGAAACGGGTCATCATTTAACAATTGTTCAAGCACATAAATGTCTTCCTCCGGATCACAATCATCATGATCACTTTCCAAAGAGATTGATTTGTCATAAAGATAAGCATCAATTTCTTCCAAAGTAAATTCGGAAGTAAACGGCTCGGACGTCGAAGTGGGATTGCCACTTGAAAAATCATCACTAGGAAATCCTAACAATTCCGGAGCATACTCCTCACAAATTTCATCAATGATGTCAATTCGGTTTACCGATTTGTCATTCGTAGAGGAATATTTCATGGTTTGGTCTAAATTGAAAGTGACGGCTTCGTTGTCAACACGGAGGGTGATTTCTCCTTCGTAAACGTCAATTAAGGTACGACCGGTTTTCAAAAATGACCTTCCAAGTATAAGAGGTACTCGGGGATCAGCTTCGAAATCGACAACTACAAAATCGGCGGGAAAGTGGAATTTTCCAACTTTAACGTAGACGTCTTCGGCTAAACCCTTAGGGTAAGTTATGGATCGGTCCGCTAACTCTAAAGTCATTCGAGTCGGTGAAAGTTCGGGCAAAGAAAGTTTTTTCCAAATCGAAAGGGGCATTAGATTTATGCTCGCACCAAGATCGGCCAAGGCGTAACATATCTCCATTCCCGGGAATTCACAAGGAATAAGAAATTTACCCGGATCTCCTAGCTTTTCGAGAAGCTTTTTAAGGAGCATTGCTGAGCAATTCTCGTTCAATGGAATTTTCACTAATTCGAGCAACTTTTCTTTATTCATTAACAAATCCCTAATCGTAGGAGCAAATCTCGGCATTAAAAACAAAGCATCCGCAAAACTTATATCAAAACGCAAATCTTGAAACATTTGAAAAATCTTTTCTTTTTGGTATGAAGCTTTTTCTCGATTCTTTTGATTGTCTCGTCTTGAAGGGTAAGGAATATTTGCCTTAGGTACCGTCTTCGGAATCTCGGGTTCCGGAATTGGTTTAGGGATAACCGGAGGTGGGATTTGAGCGGTACTTCCTTGGAAATTATTTTGCTCCTCATCCGTTATTTTTCTCGGTTCTCGTTCCACTACCTTGTTGAAGAAGGTTTAGTTGGTCTACGAGGGTCACCTGTAAGCTTTCACCACTCTATAAGGGGTAGTGATCGCTTTCATCTCGCCCTTCGGGTTAGGAATCGTATTACTCGGAAGAGTACCCGAAGAGGAGGGTTGGGCTTGAAAGAAACTATTTAACATTGTTTGAAGATTATTCTGCAACGTGTTTTGAAAAGCATTATTTTGACTCATCAAAGCGGTTTGTTGATTCTTGATGGTGGTTTGAATCTCGTTCTTTAACTCTCCTTTCATCGAAGTGATTTGATATTGCAAATTCCTAATCGTTTGATCATTAGACTTCTTGTAATTTGAAAAATCATTCACTTGATTATTAGGCATTTGAAACGGTTGATTTTGAAAACCTTTGGTTTTGAAAATTCGAAGATGATAAATTTGAACTTTCAAAACCTTGGATTTTGAAAATTGTTCCCCTCGATTAAAAATTATCCCTATGACTTTTGATTGTTTAATTTCACTATTTTGACCTTGATTTTGCACCGGCGCAAATCCAGGTGGTGCCATTTGATTACTAACTCGATTCGGTGGGGCTCTACTTGTCTTGTTGATTATAAGTTACGTGGTTGCACATAACTTTTTGGTTACATTATATCGGTAGCGGATCCAATTTACCTTGCAATGGATCCTCATTCAAGTAACAAATTTTTCCTCATCCGCCTTAACCCGGTGCGGTGATACGTAGTAAAAACCTTTTTGGTAACTAATTTCGACTTAGAGTCGAAGTCTGATCCGCAACAAGTTTGTCAATATCGTTCCATCCGTTTTGCTAACATTTCCCTTGAATTAACCTTAGAAAGCATTTGTTTTATTTTTCGAATACCACACTTTTGACATTTATTTTCAATTCTATTCAAAGCTTCCCTGTTGTTCTTCTTAACATATTACCACCCGCTGCGGAATAATTTAAGGGACGTCTTGTTAGTTCTCAGGTTTTACCATTATAAAAGGTATCAACTTGAGTTAACTCCGAAAATCCATGGTGAGGACAAGATCTAAGCATACCCTTAAAACGTTCCCACGCTTCACTAAAAGATTCATCGAATTCTTGTGAAAAACGAGAAATTTTGTTCTTAAGGTGAGTGGTTTTTGAAGGTGGGAAAATTGGTTAACGAACTTGGGTAAACGAGATCATCCCAAGTCAAAATTTGAATTCCGGGGTGGGGGGGTTCTTTCTCATACAAGTTTTAGCGGGCTCCCTTCGACGCGATAAGGAAAACATCATGAGCTTAATCACATCATTAGGCACATTCCTAAAACGTAAAGTCAAAGTAATCCTTTTGAAACTATTAATATGAGCATGAGGATTCTCATTTTCTAAACCATGAAACGGGTTGGCTTGAACCAATTGAAGCAAATTAGTTTTGATCTCAAAGTGATCGGCATTGATTTCGGGTAAAACAATAGACTCTCCGTAACCCTCGGTGGGTGTGAATGGTGTAGTGTAAGTCTTCCATAGTTCGATCCGCCATCTGAGTCTAGGGTTGGTCCGGGAATTGGCTCTTCATAAATTACAAGGTTCAACAACAACGGAAAGGGTTTGGTGTTTGTTGACAGTCGTTGCCGTAGGGTGGGGGGGGGTATGTGGGGTGGGATAGGAGTCGTAATTTGTGTGGTGGGTATCTTGGGTCAGGGGAGTTAGCGATGTGGTGGGTTGGCTGGGGGGTGGGTCGGGGGGTTGTTTTCGTGATGTTGTGTGTCTGGTTTTTTGTTTTTTTTTTTTTCTTTATTATGCTACGGTTGAGTTTGCGAGCGGGATTAGATCGTGCGAATTGCACTTAAAGACGAAACTTGAAAAAGGAAAATTCGGAGAATTTAAATAGAAAAAATTTTTCACTAAATTTTTTTTGGATTTATTAATTTTTAGCAACTACAAATTTTATCGGGTTACACGAAAGAGACTTTAAACCAAATAATAACTACTTCCGGTAACTTTAAAAATTTCTTTTTAAGGTGAAGCCGTACTTTGTAGAGACACCAAATGGTAAGTGTTAAATTTTGGTTTCGAATTGGGGAATTTGCAAGTTCACCGGGAACTTATTTATGGATATTATCATCAATTTGAAGATATTATTAGTTGGTGTTCGATTACCTACTTTTCTGTTTATTTTATTTTTATTTTTTTAAAAGGACAATTTTTTATCTTTTTGATTTTTTTTTGTGTTTTTTATATGATAACTATACTAGAAAGAAAAGAAAATTATATTTTTTACTTTTTATGTTTTATGATTTTTTTTTATTTTTTTATTTTTTTTTGGATTTTTGAAATTTTTTAACAAAAATGAAACTTTCGAGGACGAAAGGATCTTCAAATCTTATCAACAAACACAAAAACGAGAGATTCGTTTAACTCAATTCCCGGTCGGCTGCGGCCCAAACAAAAAATGTTAGTGATACGTAAAAAGATACACTATATAATATAATATTTCAACAAGAGCAATTAAGAAAATTCCCTAAGGAAAATTCACTCTTTAATAAATATATATATATATATATATATATAATATAATATACGTATCTTTACCGGGAAGTATGATTTCCCGGGTCGTTTTCCCAATGATTTGAGAAATTGAAACCTCGCTTGATATTGGATATTGATTTGAATGGGTTCGAAGATTGATTGAGTTTTATATCACGACTAATTAAAACAAGCAATGAAAAACAATTAAAACACTTAACAAATATCGGGAAATGAATTAAACGTGACAATTCAGCAAGTAAACTAAAATTAACCCCTAAAAATGTAAACTAAAATTCTAAACCTAAGATAAGACAAAATTAAAATAAGCAAATGACAATTATATAGAATGAAAACAAACAACGGGAATTTATATTTTAACTAAAATATACGCAAAACGAGAATTTAATCGCTAAACATACTTAACTTGAATTTTAGTTTGCTAGCTTAATTCCTAGCTTTAAGTAAGTCTATGCCGGGTACTAACTTGTAGTTGTAGTTAGTACTGTTAGCTTTAAACTTTTAATGTTGTTTCACTAACTACCTTAATAAGCTGAGAACATAAACTAAATAAGCAAAGACTAACTTAATAAACTAGAAATAAACACAAAGAAGCAATCCATAAGTTGAATTAAAAATAAAAAAAACTAAAATAAGCTCAGCGGTACTAACTTTTAAGTTAGTACTGCTAGCTTTGAACTTAATACTGCTAGCTTTAATAAACTAAATAAGCAAAAGACTAGCACAAAAAGCACTTCTAAGACTGAAATTTTATCCAAAAAAAACTATTTGAGGAATAACGAATAAGCCTTGAATATATTTCTAATTAAGCTCAAAACAGTAATAACTTAATGTTAGTACTGCATAAGATTAACTTTGAAAACTGATAAGGTCAAAAGGCAATGTTGTAGCATTAAATTATGATGACAAAATAAGCTTAGGTTGAATTTTAAAACTATTTGAAACTGAAAACTATGATATATAAGCTACGCTTCTGTTAAAAATGAAAACCTAACAACTATTTTTAACCTACTTAAAAAGAATTGGAAAATGGTCTTAATCTGTTTTTCTTTCCTATCTGATGCAAATGACATAAAATGCCATAAGCAGTACTAACTTGTAGTTAGTACGCTGTGCCAAACACTCCTTTATCTAGGCTCAAAGTCATTTTTGCTTATATTGAATAGAAATTAAAGAATTTTAATCCTAATACCAGATAAACCAAAATGGATTTTAATCAACCTGTTATATTAGCATATAAAACTATAGGCAAACAAGCCAGAAACAATAAGCTATAACTAATCTAATATTTTTGGATTTTTTGATGATATTTTTTTAAAACAGCTTATAAAAATCTAAGATCTAAATCATAAAAGATAAAGACAGGTGACTAAACATGATTAATAAGCACACTAAAGCAGATATAAGATCAAATAAGCAACTAGATAAGCAGATTATAAGTAGATAAGCAGATCTAAACTAAGAATTAAAAGATAAGAAAAATAAATGAAGACTTACTTTAAGCCTTCAGCTAAACAGAAGGACCATTAATGGCAGCTACAAGCTCCCTAGCTTATTAATACGCTAGGGTATAAGGTCCTTGGGGGAATCTTTCAAGTTAAGATCCCCTTCCAAAAACTTAATCCCCATGGAATTCCATTGATTCAATGTACATTAACTGTTTTATTGCTTTTAGGTAAAGACTAATTCAGTAGTAAAATAAGCTCTATTTCAGGCTTATAGAATCGAGAGAGATTTAGATGAGCATATTAGCTTATTGAGACAATTTGGCTTATTAAGAGGGTTATGAAAAAAGACAATTTGGAAGAGATTAAAGTTTAAACTTGAAATTTCATTAAAAACTTGCTTACAATACTTTTAAAGGAAAATTACAATATTAAAACATCATTAAGCTAAAATTTAAACTACAACTAAATTAAAAAGCTATGTGTAAAAAACTAGATATCTCGTGTGTGAGAGGTGAGGCCTATTTATAGGTGAACAAAGAAGATTCTAGCCCTCTTGCCTTGCTCTTCAATCCTTCAATCTCTGCCATTCATTTCCCAATCATTGGAGGAGCTATTGTGAGCCGTTGGATCATTGTGTGGACACCTGAAGATTGCCAGCGTGTCATTCCCTTTTGGATGACATTGTGTTTCTTTTGTGAGTGTTTTAGCACAAAAACCCATATGAATTTGTGCTTTCTCCATGATTGACGTGGCTTTGAGCTTCGAGGAGTTATTAATTGTATGATCTATTGATTTTGACCTTGTTGACCACCATGCATTGACTTGGGCTTCCTTAAATTGACTAACTTGCCCATCAATTTTCATTTGCTCTCAGATAATAACGAAATAACTTCCCGGTTAAACGGTAAAGCTAAACGAAACATTTAAAAATTCAAATTACTACACGGAGACGGCTAACTTATTGAACGGAAATTCTCGGGTTGTCACAATATACACGTTCATTATTATCACATTTTATTGAGTATTACTGAATATTGTCTGTACAAAAATTGAATGAAATTTAGGGACCAAAAACAAATTTATTATCAGCAAACTGAAAAGAAAGAAAAAAGATAATTTTTCTTCATTGCGACCAGCAACAAATAATTAACACACACATTACAAAAACACGTTGCATTCAAAATGAAAATGACAACATTAGAAACACAATGGTTTTCACTACGTTGAACATAACACGCCGGAAAAACTACAACAACTTGGTGGGTGAAACACAAAGAAAACATGGCCTCATACCGTATCGTGAGTTCTTAGTCTAAAGTCCTGTAGTTTTTTGGTAGAAAGAGCACATATAGTCCTTTAACCTTTCACTCTCTATCTTGTGATCTCCTTGAACCTGTTCCGCACAATGAAGAATTTTAATCATTACAGTCATATAGGTTATAATGCAACTGAAAGAATCAGGTCTGGTCTAGTTGAGCAAACAATATATAGATGTGTGTGACATGTGTACTTGAGTAACTGACATAGTAAGTTCAGAAAATATGTAAAGATGCACATGTTTAACTTGAATACGTTTGTGAATGTGTTAACTGAATAATTTTATTAGTTAAATAAAACTAAATCATTCTTATAGCAGAATTGTAGAAACTATATATATTCCGTATTTAGCAAAATTTATCACCGAATGACCGTATAGTTACAAAGGTCATAGGTTTGGATTGCGGTTTGAGCGTGTTCCATATACGCCACTGAATGACCGTTTTCGTTTGTAAGAAGCCGATAGACAAAGGTATTTTGATTAGAATAAATTGCTATAAAAATTTGATATTAGGTTTTAAACTTACTCTTGTCTATTGTAGATCCTAGGATAAAACGTGAATGTGTGTTTGATAATTATGAAGAGTGAGTCCAGACGGTGTTCAGAGATCGAAGACCACACGGGGTCTTGACGTAAGCCACAACACCAACGACTACCATGGGTGGGGTGTTAATGATCATAACAGCCTAACATGGGTCTTTGTTAATAATCATGAAGATATAAGTAAATGGTGTAACATTGATAGAAGTAGTTATGAAAGTACATACCTAGGCGTGCATCGTCTTAGTGGGTTTCTTGTTTCTTGACACTTTTGGTTCTGACTTTGTTGAGCAAAGCCTAGTCCAGGCCTTTAACCAAATGTATGTGCTCAACAACGCCTGTAAAAGGAAGACAGTTAGAAACATATAAAAGCAAGCGAGTATGTTAAGATATAGTGTATTTAGCTTGCAACCCCTATTGGCTCCCTCCTTTTGGTGGTGTTGTGTAAAAAACAAAGAAAATCCCGCTGAACATGGTTCGCGTAGGTTTAAGCACATTTTTATACACTAACGACATTGTTAACAGCTAAAAAGTATAAAAAGAAACTATATAACTTTAACAGTCACGCAAACCAAAAATTTTGGCACAAACGACTCAAATGATCACCTATACATTGGTTGTTTGAACAGTTACTTGAAACCCCCCCATATTGGCTCCCATCACGTTCAAGTTTTTTTTTTTTGCAACCCACGGGTTCTGCCAAAAGACGATAAGAACGTCCTTCTTCCACGTCGCTATAAACAATTTGTGCCCCTGTTCAGACTTTAGACTGTACATACACCTGCGTCATGACTTTTGAAAACAAAACGACGCGTAAGTATAAGAATAAATTCCAAGACGACGTTGGAGCTGCCATACAACATTCTTTCTTACCACACGTAAAAGAAACAATGATATCTAAATAAAAGCCAACTGTCCTGGACATATAAATTGATACCCGACTGATCAATAACAAACTGAAATTAGAACCTAAATCATAATTTGACCAGCACGTTATCATATAATACTATGCTAATATTATGTACATGTATTGTTTACAAATACTGAAGGTTTATCAAGTGGGATTGCGTATCCTTTATGATTCTTCTAGTGGAAGTGCGTAACCGGAACATGAAGTGAACCGTTAGTTTTCAGGACACGCTTTTGCAATACTAAGATGACTATACTTATTGTGTAAAGCTGTGTTTAGTTAACAACAACATTAATTAGACCAAACATAAACAATATCGTAACCATGTTCAGCAACATTAAATCACAAAAAAGCAACACTAATAAAATATACCGCAGTTGTGTAGTATTTAGTTGGCTACTGCACCCACAACACTTCTCTTCCTTATCAGTGCGAAGTCTTTTTACTGCTATTTCTTGTTTACCCTGGTGAAAAATAAGAATGATAAGCATAATATCAATCGAAGACATACCTGTGGAGGAACCTAAAGATTCCACAAACAGTGCTCTGCCCATCTGCTCGCCTTCGTCATGCATAGATAATTTGCCCACCGATCTTCATTAAAAGCAACTGCCAAATTAAGGATCACAGTCAGTTAGCAACTACGCAAAACTTACATTGCATTAGCAAAAGTTTTAGTGATTTTTTGTTATAAGCTTGCCTTATTTTTTATAAAGAATCCTTATTATAAACATAAATCTCGTCAAACGATTCAAATATGTCGATGCTTGGTTGGTGAATTGTGCATACAATAGTCGTGCCAGTGTCAACAGTGTTTCTTACAGTACACATGACTATGGCTGCAGCTCTAGCATCAACCATATGCATACACAATATAAAAAACACAGTTTATTAGGGTTTTGAGAATAGAGAAGGCGTACCTTTTTTTGTTATATGACAATCTGCAAAAAGAAAAAACAACGTATGCATACATAATCTTTGATTAGGGTTTAAAGAAAAAACATATACCTTGAAACAAAACAAAGAAGCGTACATTTTTTTAATATGATCGGATATATATCTTGATATATAATTAAGGAATGGATATATATTTAGAAGTTATATTTTTTTTAATACGAAATCAAAAATGTTAATACAAATAATGTCTAAAAACGTTATTTATATTTTTTGATTTCTCGATGTTTTGATAATAACAAAATGTAAAAACATTTACGATAAAAATAAACGTTTATAAATTACTAATCATAAAATTCTATTTCTAAAGTTAATCACTTAAGGTATGGATAAACAAATCATTAAACATGATTAGTGATCAAGAAAATATTTTTCTTAAACCTTACAATTCTACAAAAATGTTTTTATAAAAATATAAAAATAAAATATTTATTTATAAATGAAATGTATTATTAAATTAATAAATTTAAAATCAGATCTTTCTCCCCAAAATAGAAGGTTCTAAATCAGATAACACATTCCTCACAAAAAGACAAAAAGAGAAGCGTAGTCTACGACGGCCCCCTTATAGGCCTGGCGGCCCCCTTAAATATTAGGGACCGCCGGGACCGCCGTCAGCAACGGCTCTTTTTTTGTCCTCTATATATATTGGGTCACCCCATCTGAAAAACTGATCCTTTTGCCACGAATTTTTTCAGATCCACTTTTCTCTCTTCTTTCTTTCTTTCTAAAACACATATCTTGATCACTAACATACCTTGATCTTGTTTCAAGTGATTAATTATTTCTCCCTCCCTTCTTCTTCTAATCAAGTGCAAGAGAAGAACAATCGTATTCTTCTACATACGATTTGTTATCAAGTGATCTTTCTCTTCCTTCTCAAGATCACATATCTTCATTACATTTACTTTGTGTTGTTGTGTAGATTGGATTATGTGTAGATCCAATAGTGTAAATTGTATATTGGTGTGATTTGGATTGTGTGTCAATCCAAGGGTATAGATCTTGTGAGTGTATAAAGATTTAGTGAAGTCTTAGATTGGTTCTAGCTAAGATTAGAACTCGACATCTAGCTTAGTGTCGGAAAAGAAAGTAAGCGACGTGTAAACGGTTTTCTCCGCCTAAAGGGAGCTTGTTGACATAGTGAAATCTCGAGTGGAGTACTCGGGGAGTGGAGTAGGAACGAAGAGGTGCTTCGTTGCCGAACCACTATAAATCTTGGTGTCTTGGTTTGATCGTTTCTTTCTCCATCTCTATATTGTTATTGTTTACTTAGTTCATTACATTAGATACTTTAGTTGTGATTCATATTGTTGATTGATTGACATACAACTCGAATCAAACAATTTTCTAAGTAAAGTTTTAAAACGGCTAATTAACCGGTAAACTATTCAACCCCCCTTCTAGTTTCCTACAATTGGTATCAGGAGCAAGGTCACTCAAGATTTTTAAAATATATTGTATTTTAAAGGTTTGGATCGATCTAGATTCCGACAAATATCTAAGGCAATCTATGCAAAGACCACCACTTTTTGAAAGCGATAGTTTTATTAATTGGAAAATATATTCGAGACATAATGTATTAATCAAAAGATCTAGATCTTTTGCATGTTGATTACAAATGTGATTATCAACCTAATATTCAAATCCAGAAAACCAAACTGATGAGGTTTGTCCCTTTATGAAAAACAAACTTATGATCTTAAAAGAGGCTTGCGAAAAATAAGAAGCCAAAATGGTATATTTTCAATGCTTTGACCTTAAAAAAGAATATTGAACGAATTTTCATGTGCAATACGGCAAAAGAAATTTGGAAAACTTTGTTAATCACCCATCCAAATAAAAACCAAGTTAAAGATAATAAGATCGACCTCTTGTTCACAATATGAAGCAATTCCCATCATTTCGAAGACGCAACTATAATAGTGCATTGCTAGATTTAATACTATTAATACTAGTCTTAAGCTCTTGATTAAGGTTACTCTAGTAAGAACCTAACGAAAGGAATATTCCTTAGGGCTCTACATCCTAAATGGAGAGCAAAAGTCACGGCGATTGAAGAATCGAAAGACTTAACATCACTATCTCTTGATGAGCTCATTGGAAACCTCAAATCCCCATGAGATGATCATCAAGAAAGATTCCGAAATAGTCAAAGCAAAGGTTGAAAGGAAATCTCTTGCTTTAAAGGCTAAGAAAGAATCTAGTGATGAAGAGTGTTTGAATTCCGGTAGTGAAGACGAAGTGTACGCCATGGCGGTAAGAGACTTCAAGAAGTTCTTTAAGAGAAGAGGTAGATTCGTAAGACAACCTCAGAACGACAAAAAGACGTACCAAAGAAGTCGTGATGACAAGAACGGTAAAGGTGATAGAAAGTGCTTTAGATGCGGAGATCCAAATCATCTTATTGGAGAATGTCCAAAGCCACCGAGAGACAAGAACCAAAGAGCATTTGTTGGAGGTTCTTGGAGCGATAGCGGTGAAGAGAATGATGACAAGATCCAAGACGAGACATGTCTTGTAGCTCAAGCACCAAATGAGGTATGTTCCGAATCCTCCTACTTTAGTGATGAAAACTCATCAATTGATGATATAGCTTTAGACAACGAATATGATAAGTTATGCAAAATGAGTCTAAAGATAATCACCAAAAACAAAAGGTTAAAAGCTACTAGAAACAGTCTAGAAAATAAGCTTAGAGAATTAAAAGATAAACTGTCCACACTCGAGAAAAACAAGGGAGTTGATCTCGATTGTGCAAAGTGTCATGTACTTAAAATTGAGAATGAAAAGCTCAAGGATGAATCCACTAGATTAAACAAATTTGAAAAGAGTACACATTGCTTAAATGAAATGTTAAGTAATCAAAAACCCTCCGGTGATAAATTAGGTTTAGGGTTTAATTCATTTGAAGCATCATCTAGTGGAACTAAGAAAATAAAATTTGTGAAAGCTCAGAAAAAGGCGTGTTCTGATGGAGGTCCCATAATTATGGGCGGCCCCCTTAATGATCCGGCGGCCCCCAAAATAAATATGGGACCGCCGCCAGTAACACCTGGATCTGAGAAAACTGTTTCTTTTCAAAAATCCATTTTGGGTCCTAGACCAAAACACATAATTGTAAACAAAGTCAAAGTTCCCGTTGCTAGTGACAATGAAGTTAAACAATTCTATAAGCCATTGTCAAAACCCGGAGTTGGATTTTCGAAACCTAATTTTAGATCTAAAACTCCACCTCCTAGAAGAGTCAATAATAATTATTCTCGTCCTAAAACACCGCAACCTAAAAGACATGTTGGTCGACAAAACCAACCCCATGGATTTCCCGTAACTTGGAACAACTTTCCACGTCAAAGTTACATGCCATGGGAAATGTGTCTTCCATTCTCACATCCCAACCAATTGCATCAAATGCAAGGGATGTTTGGCACTAACAACTTTGGACCCATGAGATATTGGGGACCAAATGTTTGAGTTATTGTCTTATATAAATAGATATGCCTTGGAGTCGACTTGGAGCCCGATGAATGGATCAAGGATAGCGGATGCTCTAAACATATGACGGGCAACCGAAAGCTTTTCTCCACCTACAAGGCATACAATGGAGGTAATGTCATTTTTGGTAGTAATCTTCGCGGTAACATCATTGGCAAAGGTACGATTTCTAATGACTCTCTCAAAATAGATAGTGTAGAACATGTTGATAACTTAGTGTTAGATGTTAGAAAAAGACTCGGTCACCCAGTGTATTTAACTATTTATTAATAGCTCGTAGTTAATAGTTTAACGTATGACTGTCGGTAATTAACCAGGTACTAATACCTGATATATTGTAAGAACTATATATATTCCTCTTCCAACTTTGGAAGAGGAAGCTAGTCATTATTCATTTTCCATTTAAACACACTTGTTTCTCTCTCTAGAAAACCTCTCTAGAAACTAGCCAAGTCCAAGAATCGACCCCGTGTTATGATATAAGATATACCACAAATGGTATCAGAGCTTATGGGATGATTAGATCGTGTGTATGTGCGATTTCTTTCTTGATTTAGATCAAAAAGAGTGCTTTTTAAGGTTTGCAACTCGTTTTTCTTAATTCTCCAGATTTTGATGTTTGTTATGTTAAAGTTTGGGTGTTACTAGTTACTATAGCCTTGTAGTACTGAGTTGTGCAAAAGAAATCAAGAGAAATCGTTCAAAAGGGTGATTTATAGGTGTTTTTTGTGATAAAACTCGTTGTTCTTCGTGGAGAGTTGGCAGATATTCTTCGTGGCGAGTTGATTAAAAAGGAATAATTTATATAGTAGGTGACCAACTGTCTGACACGGCGGGTTGCTTTCCACGGCGAGTTGCTAAGATTATAGGCAGCGAGTTGCTCACGGCGAGTTGCTTAGTTTATTGGCAGCGAGTTATACAGGTTGAAGGCGGTTTGAATATTTTATTAGAAAAATACGAACAGAAGCTATGGCGGTTTGAAAACTCTACGGCGGGTTGCTCAAAATTGTACACGGCGGTTTGACAGCACGGCGATTTGATTCAGACAGCGGGTTGACAGAAGCAGCGGGTTGCTTTACTACAACTGACGGCGGTTTGCTCATATTCTTCGCGGCGGTTTGGTACCACTGGCGGCGAGTTGTGCGACTGTTTGTGCAATTTGGAAGTTATTCAAACTTGGGACTTAATATCACTTAAACACGAAACAAATACGTTAACCTCACCACTTTTAACGTATACTCACTAATCATTGATCGATCAAAACATATCATATCATAATAAAACAAGATGTCTAGTATGTCAGAAGATATCCAGTGTGCCGGTTCTGATACACGCCCACCAATGCTTGATAGAACAGACTTTGAATCTTGGCAACAACGTATACGTCTGTACTGTCTGGGAAAGGATAATGGAGAGAATATAATGAAGTCCATTAATGAAGGTCCATTTCATATGGGAACGGTCTCAGATGTTATTGCTGCAGGAACTGAGGGTGCAGTTCAACAAGGTCCAGTACGTGCTAGAGTCCTTAACGACCTTTCAGCTGAAGAAAAGGAAAGGTATAAAGCTGACATTCGTGCAACAAATATCCTACTTCAAGGTATACCAAAAGACATCTACTCACTCATCAACCACTATACTGACGCCAAAGACATTTGGGACAATGTGAAGATGATTCTGGAAGGTTCTGAGTTAACAAAGGATGACAGGGAATCTCAGTTATACGATGAATTTGAACACTTCCGTCAAATCAAAGGAGAAACCATTCACGGATACTATGTTAGGTTTACGAAGCTCATTAATGACATGAGAAACATCAAGATGACCATGCCCAGGATGCAGCTTAACTCTAAGTTTGTGAACAACATGTTACCTGAGTGGAGTAGATTCATAACTGAAGTCAAACTTAACAGAGGTTTGAAGGAGTCTAATTTTGATCAGCTTTATGCCTATTTGAAGCAACATGAGGTACATGCTAATGAGAACAGAACAATGATGGAAAGGTTCCTTCAACCAACTAATGATCCTTTGGCACTAGTGTCGAATGCCTCAGTTCAGCAGTATCCAACACAATCATCCAAGTCTCCTCAATCCTCAAATGAACCATCTCCTGCTGACAACTTTCAACTGGACTCAGGAAGTTCTTCAACTGAAAACTTGATTGAAAGTTTATCCAACTCACTTGCCCTCCTCACTCAATCGTACAAATCACATCTTCCTCAAACAAACAATCAACTTAGAACGTCGTCTAATGCAAGGAACAAAGCTACGGTTCAAGACGGCAGAGTTGTGGTTCAAGATGTCCGTGGAAGATACAATGCGAATAATCAAGGAAGACCATTTCAGAGAAACAATGCAAGAGGAAATGTTGTAGCTGGGAATGTAGGAGGTCAGAACAGAGGAGGCATTATTAATCCTGGTCAAGCTAAACCCATTAAGTGCTACAACTGTAACGGACTAGGGCACATAGCACGAGAATGTCCAAGGCCAAAGCGACTTCAGGATTCAGACTACTTCAAGGACAAGATGCTACTAATGCAAGCCCAGGAGAATGGTGCAGTACTGGATGAAGAACAGTCGTTGTTTCTTGCAGGAGAACAGGTTACCAACTTTGATGATGATGTGGATGATTCACCCGAGAATGATTTGGCACTCAATGTGGATCATATCTTTGAAGCTGATCAATGTGATGCATTCGACTCTGATGTTGATGAGGCTCCTAATGTACAGACCATGTTCATGGTAAATCTTTCATCTGAAGATCCAATCTACGATGAAGCCGGGCCATCACATGACTCGAATACTCCATTTGAGGTACAAGATCATGATACCTTTGTAGATCATATGGATGAGTATCATGAAGTACACGAGATGCAAAACGATGTACAACACAACTACGTTGTTGACTCTAATGCTGAATATACGAGTGATAGTAATATTATTCCGTATAATCAGTATCTGGAAGACAACGAAGAAAATGGTGTACAAAGTAATGTATCTTCTGTACAAAATGATGCATTAATGTCAATTATCAATGAAATGCATGAAGAGGGTGTTCAACAGGGTGTACAAAGTAGATTAGCAAATAAGCCAGACAAGGTAGTTAATGATTCATTGACCTCTGAACTTGCGAGATATAAGGAACTGGTCGGGGAGTATGAAAAACGGGCAAAGTTTGAATTAACTGATAGAGAACGAAAAATTGATGAACAAATGAGAATAATTATCTCAGACCGAAATAGAAAGGAAACTTCTTTAAAATCAGAACTTCATTCAGTACAAATACTACTTAGTTCTACCGTTGGCCATTATAAGTCAAAGACAGAAGAAGTAACCATTTTGAAAAAGGATTTTAAACAAAAAGAAGACAAATTCCTTGAAGAGTTTTTAGACATAAAAAGGCTAAAAGAAAAGGTTGAAGATAGATTATACAAACAAGATCAGTCTGTTCAAACGGTTCACATGTTATGTAAACCAAAATCGTTTTATGATTAAAAAACAAGTAGACAATAGGCTATAAAAACCCTTATATCCATTCGTGCAAAGCAAGCTCAGTCTGCTCCTAAAATGACATGTACTGTCCGACCAAATCTACATCCACTGTGTACATGACTCAGAGGATACTCGTGAGATAGCTGAGATAACTAGGAAAAGAATGTTGTTGAAAATGCAAAGCCCTATATGTATGGAAAATAAAGTTAAGATTGCACCCCCAATTTACTTGAAAGAGAAATTTGCACCACAAAGAGATTTGACCCCTGAACAGATTTTTTGGTCCAAAGAGATAAATGAAATCAAAAAGGCTGAAACCTCAGGTCTAAGACCACTTTCAGCATTGACTGTGTATCCACCCAATACACCTGTCAAGCTTGTCCCCAGGGTTCTTCCTACAAAAAGTCAAGTGAAAATTAATCTTTATACACTCACACAACTTTTTACGGAATTTGACAAAACTTGCAAAAAGAGAATCACACCAACAGGTGTCACAGAAGGGGAAAGAGGTTTTGAACAAACAAAAAGATGTTACATCACTGAAGTTATACCATTTTTCAAAACTCTTAAAGAACACTTTGAAGGAGTTCAAAAGGCACTTTTTACAGAAGTTAAAGAAATGGAAGAAATCTTTGATCAAATGAATAACGAAGTGGACCAGAATGATGTGGACAAGCAATGTGCTGACATTGAAAGGAAAAACATTCTCATTGAGAATGAGAATCTAATTGCTAAATGTTTGTCAAGTCAATTGTTGTATGATAAGGAACAATCACGTTGTCTAGATCTTGAAGCTGAGTTTTCCAAATATAAAAATGAGAATAAAAAGGATGTTCATGATAAAATGATGAAACATATTTCAAAACTTGAACGGGAATACCTAAATTTGCAATTGAAATGCCAACATCTTCAAGAAAGTTTTGAGAACAAGAAATCACAAACATCACTGGAAGCTCCTGATTTTAACTTATTCTTTAAGATCAAGAATCTGGAACATCAGATTCAAGAAACGGACAACGTGATTAGAGACTTGAAAGTTCTAGTCTCGAATGTGAATGACCGAATAGTTTGGTGAACTCATATAATGATAAAGGATGTCACAGATCTTCTGACAGAATGAACGTTAGAGCATAAATAAGAAAGGTTAAGCAACATTACAAGGAAATGTTTGAGTCAATAAGATCACGCGCACTAAGCACTAAGCAAATGACATCTTCCTTGTTAACACAATGAGATCCTTAAGGCTCAGTTAGAAGGAAATTTGAAAGTTGCCACTAGAAGTTCTGTCAAAACAAAAGTTCTTGCTCATGGTATGTATGCCATAGATGTAGAACCAATTCCTCCTCGCCTTAAGAACAATAGGAGTGCACACTTAGTCTATATAAACCAATCCCTTAAAGGGGAAAGAAAGTGTAAAACGGTTCGTGAGATTATAGAAGAAGCTAGAATTGTAAAACCTCTTGATAGTGCCCTTACTTCTGCTTGTCAATACATGAAACGTTCTCAGGAATTGTTAGCATATGTGGTTGGCACTTGCCCAAAAGTTTTCACTCGAATAGATAATAAGGCTGCCTCTACCTCTTTCACTAGGAAAAAGCAAGTTACTTTTAATGATATATCAGGAACTTCAACTAATAACACACAGAAACACGAAGTGCACCAGAAAGTTCAACAGACTAATGTCCCTATGATTCATTCTACATGAGTAAACAGTTCCACTGAAGCAAGCGGATCAAAGCCTAGAAGCAATACAAAGAAAAATAGGATCCTGCCTGCTAAGACTGAGAATAAGAAGAAAGTAGAAGACCACCCTAGAACAAATAAGTCAGTATGGACAAAAGTGAATCGGGTTGATTCTAGCATTAGCTCTAAGCGTGTTGTAATTAATTCGAATTCTGAATCTATATGCAAAACGTGTAAAAAATGTTTAAACTCTGCAATTCAAGAAATGTGTGTTGTTAATATTTTGAATTCTGTGAATGCTACCCCCACTGTTAAATAGTCCTGAATAAAGGGAACAGATCTGAAAAACCAAAAGGCAAACTGCTGATAAACAGTTTAAACAAGACCAAGCAGGTTTGGAAAGCAACGGGCAAACTATTTGCTAATGTTGGTTATCAATGGAGATCCACAGGAAAGAAAGTCGCCTTAGGAAAACTTAATTGTGGTTATCAATGGAGACCCACAGGAAAGAAATTTGCCTTAGGCGAACTGTGCCCTTTAACTAGCTTTTTATGCAATGTTTGTCTATCCATAACGGCACCACCAGGACCCCAACAAAAATTGGGGAACCGAAATTCCAAACTCTCCACACTCGACTGTTTTCAAATGCAGGTCGTACAGGTCATCCTTTGGTATCTGGACTCAGGCTGTTCAAAACATATGACGGGGAATCGTTCAAAGCTCAAGAACTTTGTGGAAAAGTTCATCGGGACAGTCAGATTCGGGAATGATCACTTCGGAGCTATCATGGGTTATGGAGATTATGTTATTGGTGACAGTGTGATCTCCAGAGTATACTACGTGGAGGGACTTGGACACAATCTATTCTCTGTAGGGCAATTTTGTGATTCTGATCTTGAAGTTGCCTTCAGAAAGCATTCTTGCTTTGTTCGTGATATTAATGGTGCAGACTTACTTAAAGGTAGTCGTAGCACCAATTTGTACACGATATCGATTGATGATATGATGAAGTCTTCTCCAATATGCTTGTTGTCCAAAGCTTCCAAGTCCAAATCATGGCTGTGGCATCGTCGTTTAAACCATTTAAACTTTGGCACAATCAATGATCTTGCTCGAAAAGATCTGGTTAGAGGTCTACCAAGATTGAAGTTTGAAAAAGATCATCTTTGCTCAGCCTGTCAACTTGGAAAAAGCAAGAAGTTCTCCCACAAACCAAAATCTGAAAACACAAATATGGAAGTTCTTCATACCCTTTACATGGATTCAATAGAGTCCAGAGTATTAATGGAAGAAATTCCATTTTTAGTCATCGTGGATGACTATTCAAGATTCACATGGGTAAAGTTTTTGAGATCCAAGGATTAAACTTCCAATTTTGTATTTTGTTTTGTCATCAACTTTCTTAAGCAAATACAGGTTGGTCTCAACAAAACAGTCAGATACATCCGAACAGATAATGGAACGGAATTCGTCAACCAAGTTATGTCTAAATACTATGAAGGTGTTGGCATATTTCATCAAAAGTCTGTTCCGAGAACTCCTCAACAAAATGGCATTGTCGAAAGACGAAATCGTACACTTGTGGAAGCAGCACGTACAATGCTGATATTCTCAAAAGCACCGATGTTTCTATGGGCAGAAGCTGTAGCTACTGCTTGTTACACCCAGAACCGATCCCTAATTCATACTCGTCACAACAAAACCCCTTATGAGCTTGTACATGATAAGAAGCCTGATCTTACATTTCTCCGAGTATTTGGTGCTCTGTGTTATCCTACAAATGATAGCGAAGATCTAGGAAAATTTCAAGCCAAAGCTGACATTGGGATTTTCGTTGGGTATGCTCCTAGCAGGAAGGGCTATAGAATCTACAACAAGAGAACTCGTCGATTAATGGAAACAATTCACGTCACATTCGATGAGATGCATCAGACAATGGCTCCTGTACGCATGAGTTCAGGACCCGAGCCTATCATTATGACCCCTGGACAACTCAAATCAGGGCTCGCTCCAACCGATAAAGAGCTGGAGATGTTATTTCAACCAATGTTTGATGAATACTTTGAACAATCTCGAGTCAATGAACCAGTACCTTCTGCTACTGCAGTTAACGCTCAAGTTGTTCCACCTGGTACATCTTTGTCTACAATAATTGCTCAAGACGCACCGTCTACAAGTGCTTCATCGTCAACATCAGATATGCATCATCCAGTCCGACATCAAGGTATTGCAGAAGAACCCACTCTCGAAGACTCCCCAATCACTCACGATCTCTAACATCCTTCATTTCACATGTCTTGGAAGAACCTGGTTCGTCCCAGTCATAATCCTTGGAATGTTAATTCAGCGGAACCCAACCAAGTTACTCAACCACCAGATCATCTCAGAAGATGGACCAAAGATCACCCTCTTGATAACATCGTTGGCAATCCCTCTTGTCATGTGTCTACTAGAAAACAGTTAGCATCCGATGCTTTGTGGTGCTGTTTCCATATTGAACTGTCCAAATTCAAACCCAAGAACTTCAAAATGGCAGTGATAGAAGACTGCTGGTTTCAAGCCATGCAATATGAAATTCACGAATTTGATCGACTTGAAGTATGGGAATTAGTACCTCGCCCAATCTATGTTATGGTTATCGCTCTCAAGTGGATTTACAAAGTGAAGCTTTGTTGCATATGGTGATGTACTGAAAAACCAAAGCTCGTTTAGTTTGCAAAGGGATATCGTCAGGAGAAGGTATTGATATTTGGAAGAATCGTTTTGCTCCCAGTTGCACGAATAAAGGCCATCAGAATATACATTTGCCAATGCTGCAACCAAAAATATGAATCATTCTACTAGATGGATGTTCAAAACTGCTTTTTCTGAATGGTGATCTTCCATGAAGAAGGCTTTGTCAGTCAGCCTAAAGGATTTGAAACCAAGAATAATCCTACTCACGTATTATCGTCTGAAGAAGGCTCTTTATGGGCTAAAGCCAGGCACCCAGGGCGTGGTATGACTACACATCAAAGTTCCTTTAAGGCCAATAATTTCTTTAAGGGTTCGTGGATCCAACATTATTCATACGCAAATTAGGCAAACATATTCTACTTGTTCGAATATACGTAGATGACATCATATTTGCCTCAACAGATCATAATGCGTGTCACATATTTTCCAAAGAAACGAGCTCCAAATTTCAGATGTCCAAGGATGGGACAAATGTCCATTTTTCTTAGGACTACAAGTTCTCAAAGATCTAGAGGCATCTTTATTAACCAAGCAAAATATTCTCTCGAAACCTTAAAGAAATATAGGAATGGATTCTCTCTGCCCTTCCGATACACCCAATGGTGGAGCGATTGAAACTGACGAGATCTTATAGGGATCTAGTTTGACCAAACTCGATTTAGAGGAATGGTGGCTCCCTAATGTACCTTACAGCCAGTAGACTAGACCTTGTATTCGTTGTATGCATGTGTGCTAGATATCAGGCTAAGCCTACCAAAAAGCACTTTGAAGCTATCAAACGTGTCTTTCGTTTTTTTTAAAAAAAAACTGGGGGGGGGGGGGGTTTGGGGGGGGAATGGGAAAGGAACATGATCAGGGGTCGTTTTGGATCCGAAAGACAACACATGTCACTAACAGCTTATGCAGATGCGGATCATGCGGGATGTTAAGATTCAAGAAGAAGTACGTCGGGAAGTGCTCAGTTTCTTGGAGATAGATTGGTTAGCTGGTCATCAAAGAAGCAAAGAAGCACTGCAATATCTACAACAGAGGCTGAATACATTGCCATGTCTGGATGTTGTGCTCAAATCCTTTGGATGCGATCACAGCTCAAAGACTACGGATTTGACTTCAATAAAATTCCTCTGTACTGTGATAACAAAAGTGCAATTGCTCTTTGCTGTAACAATGTCCAGCACTCTCGATCAAAGCACATCGACATACGTCACCATTTCATCCGAGAGCAAGTGGAAAATAGAGTGGTTGAACTCTACTTCGTGGAAACGAACTATCAACTTGCGGACATTCTCACAAAAGCATTACCAAGAGAACGGTTCGAATTTCTTCTTCCACGCCTAGGCATGAAGAGTTTGACCCCTGAAACTCTTAGACGCCTTCAAGAAGGAGAAGATGAGTAAACGAAGTGCCTTCGTGTATCCTTGGTACATATGTTAAAAAAAGGCTTAGTAAATATTTTAAGTCATTTGGAATTACTAAATGGTTTGCAATTACTTCAGATTGCAACCCGGTTTGCTGTCGGGGCATGGATTACTTAAAATCCATGCATTATGGGTGTGCGCGTAAATTTTACATCTCAATCAACGACTGCAGCTCTTTCAATAGAAAACGGGTCGTTGTTTGAGGGGGAGAGTGAATTTGAGAAGAGAAGTTGAAAATTTACCTCTTAGGGACTTTAATGCAATTTGCTACATGTCTCCTAGCTTTTTTTAATCAATAGGGACTAAATCTGCCAAGACTCAAACTTTGGACAACCTTAGGAATGCTTAAACATGAAAATAAAAGAAGATAGAAACCACAGGGACTGAATCTGCCAATTTCAAAAGTTATAGTATAAAAGGAGGCGGCGGGTTGACCTTGGTCAAACTTTCAAAATCTGGTCAAACTAAAAAACACACACACTCTCTCGTACGCAACTCGCCGCCAAGAACCTTTTTCCAATCTTTGATTTCCAGTGTTTTTCTTGCAAAGGTAATCATCAAATCTTGTTCTATGCATGTTAATGTATCTATAGATTAAAGGAATCGAAAATTTTTTTAAATAAAAAACACATTAAAATGAGCAGAATAGTTAGATTTCAAATCTAGGGTTCGAAATTTAATATGTTTGAAAACTGAAATTGAATGAGGGGAAAGTGCGGAATAGGAATGTTAACACTATGATATATAGTTTTTAACCATTTGAACAAACATCTGTGATGCCCTATGCTTAAACTTGCATTCGTTTTTGATCAAAAATGTTTTTTTTCATGTTTGAAATGTTAACTTTGTTTGCTGGGATTAGTAGATTGGTATATTAATAGTTGTATTTAAATGCTTGGTTTCGTTCCCCAAACTCCTATGAATGGTATAGGTTATTTCTTTAATGGCGGTTTGCAAATTTGATAATATAGATGGAATGTTGGTTGTGTATAAAAAATGGTATAAGTGAGTTTGTGTTGCATAGAACCCTCAGGATGTAGTTAGGACTGCCAAAGGAAGTGTGTGGTTTGAATTATAAGTAGTCATTCCTCATGGCGAGCTGATTAAAATTCTAGGTGGTGGGTTGATTTTAATACTATTTTATTATTTCAGGAAAACCGCCGCGTGGCAGCGGTTTGGTTGAATTTAATATTTTAATATTAAAATTATCAACCCGTCGTTGGCCTGCCGAAAAAAATTCTATCTGCGGCGGGTTGATTCATGGCGGGTTGATTTATGGCGGGCTGCCTTAATATTTATATTATTTTATTCATACAGGTAAACCGCTGCCTTGCAGCGGTTTGGTCGAATATTTCTTTATTATTAAAATATCCATCCCGCCCTTTTCAAATTTTTACTTCCGGTGGCGGTTTGATTAATATATTAAAATATTCGTGGCGGTTTGGTGCTCTTCTTCGCGGCGGTTTGCTTAATCCTCCTAACGGCGGGGTTGACAAACTGCTTGGAGCGGGTTTGTGGCTTATATTCAAAATTTAGCCCAGTAACCCGTAATCATTAAGCCCATCTCCTATGACCCAATTACTTATCTAATCACCCCTACGGGCCTAGATAACATGTAATTGTATCTGTTGAACAATTCTACAACCTGTGTCCTAAACTGTTGCTGTTATTCGAGGCATGTCATGTCAATGTCAACCTTCCTCTCTAACATTGTTTCTCTGCCATGCTTGTTTCCTTTGTTAATTACTCTTATGCAGAATACGATGGCAGAGCAAAATGTTCTCGCTCAAGCACCAACAAGAACAGATGAGCAGATTGTACCTCGCTCTCAATGGTTACAAATCGGGAAAAGCAATCTTCTTTTTGATGCTCAAAAGATACAGAAGAACCCTATCTTTCAGATATATGTGGACATCTTGCGTAACACCAAGTTTTTTAGAGCGTTCTCTGCCTCTGCTAGTGTTCCTGCCATATACATTCAGCAGTTCTGGAACTCTATGAAGTATGACGAGAAGACTGGGGTTTATTGCTATCAAGTTGATGATCAATGGTTCAATCTAAGTGCTGATCTTCTTAGAAAGGCCTTAGATATAACTCCTGTCGACCCAGCTCACCCATTTGAGTTACCTCCGACTGGTGACACGGTGATTGATTTTGTAAATCAGCCGGGGTACCTTGAACCTATAGAATTTGTCTCTAATATACATGTGAATTATGTATATCAGCCATGGAGAGCAATTCTTACACTGATTAACCAGTGCTTAACCGGAAAGACATCTGGTGGTGACAAACCAAGACACCCAGTGCTACAAATGTTGTGGGGCATTGTCACTCAAACTAATGTTGATCATGCAGAACAGTTATGGAAGAGTTACTCAAGGATTCCAGACATTCTTCTCACACAAGGCAAGTCATAAAGCCAGTCTGAAAGACCCTAAGAAGAAAGCAGTTCCTCTCCTCATTTCCATACGCGGTTTAACAAGATGATAATCTACTATTTGGGGAGCACCAGTGATGTACATAAAAGACTCGAGTCTCCTTGTCATCTTCCAGGAGATGACTTTCTACTAGGTAATCTCAAGTTTATCTCGAAAGGTGAAACAGATGAAGTGGTTTTGGCAATGGCGATTCCAAGCCAATTTGATTACTCAAGCCATCCCATAATCTTTGTCCTATCCAAAGTATCTGGAAAGGTTGCTAAAATACAAGAAAAACACCACAGGATAGTGCAAGCAAGCAACCTGAACCTTCATCAAAGCGTGCTCCACCCAAGAAGCCCACAACTACTACTCATGTCAAACCAACCAAGCCACCTTCATCCAAACAACCTAAGTCTCCGACAAAGAAACCTTCTAAGCGTAAGCCTCCACAGAAAGTTAGAAAAGGAAAGCCTTCTTTCTAACTTGTTGATGAAGATGATGAAGCTCAACAAGAACCTGTTCCTCAAGGAGAAGGTGATGATCCTGCTCTCGAACTGGCCAAGAAGATGAGTTTGGATGCGCATCAAGAAAAAGAGAGAAGGTGAAGGTGCTGATGCTGACATAGAACGAGCAATTAAGCTTAGCTTGGATCCTTTCCTTCGCCACAAAGTCAGGCACCTGTTGGAGGAGTACGATCAGAGGATCCAGTATCTAAAACAACTCCCAAACTACCTGAAGTAGTGGGAAAAGGTAAGGCTATTATAACCGAAGAACAAGTAGCTCATTCCCTGATCGATCTGTCAAAGAAGAAAAGTACTACGGATCAGTTTATCCTTGTAGGCGTGATCAAGCACCTCATGATTCGACAACTGAAGATGATACATCAGAGAAAGTGGTCCAGGAATCTTCATCAACAACTGATTCAAACCCGACCAGAAAGGAGGAACAGAAGCCGCTCTCTAAATTGTGAACAAAGAACAAGGTGAAGTAGCTTCGTCTATAGTGACATCAGGAGTAGGGATATATGTTCGTACAGAAGACCAGGCTGGATCAGACCCTGGAAAAGCACATGAGGCTCTGGCTGGACCAGACCCTGAGCCCATGCAAGAAGACCAGACTGGATCAGACTCTGGAAAAGTACATGTGTCTCTTGCTGGACCAAACCCTGAGCACACGGATGAAGAATTCCCTCGCTACCCCGACCCTAAGGTTTTAGAAAACCTGAAACTCATAACTGACGAACATGTCATCGAAGATAATCCAGAAAGTCATTCTGGTTTTATGTCGTCCATGAAAAATCAAGGAAGACACTCCATATCTTTGGGGAATCAAAGTTCTTTATGACAAACCAACCGAAGATGATCAGGAGAAATCTAAAGTTGTAAATGAGTCTGATTCCACCATACCTGATCCAAGTCATCAAACCGTCACGTCAACTCCTCCAGTGATCGCTCCCGTCATTGATTTCTCATCTCCTAAACCGTCTTCACAGGTCACAACTCCACCAATCAACACGGAAGCTACATCTATCACCACAACTCTCCCAGAGATCACTCCATTCATCGCCCTTCAGCTAAGAGTGGCAAAATTGGAGCAAGATGTGTTTGAAGTAAAGAAGACTTATCACTCTGCTGCTGTTTTGGCTTCTATTAAATCCCAAGTTCCTACAGTTGTTGATAAGTATCTAGGAACAAAACTTGATGATGCTCTCCTTAGGATTCTTGAACGACACACTGCAGATTTAATTGAGAAATACTTTGTGTTGCCTGGCCCAGAGTCTATCAAGAATCAAGAATCTAAAAAGAGTCCGAAAGAGATTATCAGAATCAAAAGGGAACAAGGTGAGAAGAAACAAGAGTCAACGTATATCATCAGGTCAACTGATAAAGTTGCACTTGAAGAATTTGATCTAAAGAATGCTCTCTTCAAACACATGCATAAGAATAGGACTGAAAACAGAAATCCTGCCAACTACCATCTATACCATGCTCTTATGGAAGCGTTAATAGCATATGAAGATGCATGGATAAGGAGTGTAAAGCCAGGGTTAAAGACCATTAAAAGAAAGCATGATAGTATATGACTGATAGACGATGATGATGAATGCCCTCAGACTGGATCTCAAACCCAGGGTAAGTCAACAAAAAGGAGAAGACACGATTCAGGTGCTTCTGGGTCAGCTCAACCTCCTCCTAAAGATTCTGATGCATCTGCGTCCAAACAACATCCAACTCTTACCTCAACTGGCTGGCAAATCACTGACACAAGAGATGCTGTTATTGACTCTTCGATGCACAGCTCTGAACCTGAATCAGGACATTCTGAACATTCCTCTGGTGACGTTTCAAAACAAGATGAAGGGCATGTCTCAGATCTGGAGGACACTGATAACGCTCATATTCCCAAGGTTAAGGCTGCTACATGGTTTAAACCGATTCAAGAAGATGAAAGACCAGCTACACCTGAACCAGAATGGACCATTCCCCCGAATGATTTCCCTGAACCAGAGAACAACTGGGCAAATGCATACGCCACATCGTATCAAGTTCCCGCGGAGAACAAGCTTCAAAGGAAGACGTATGATATAGGTTCATTCATCAACTGGTTCTGCAGACGAACAGGAAAGAAGAAGCTCTGCAAAGCTGATTTGGAAGGTCCAGCTTTCAACTTTGTTAAAGCCTTTCACAAAAATAGCGTCTTTCTTCAATTTCAGATGGATGAATGCCATAAGCTGCTGACGAATAAGGTTGATTTGGTTAATCCTGAGGGTCATCAAATTCTGCGTAATATATATGAACCGCTGCCCTTAGGAGGACCACCAGGTCAGGTAACTATTCAACCACAATTCTTCTTCAATAAGGATCTGGAATACCTTCTGACAGGTGACAAAGAGCGAAAAACTGCCTTATCCATATCCAAGCTCAAAGCAGCTCGTTACCTAGACTTTGGACTAGAAGAATTAGTTCCGTCTTTGTGGGTTGAAAGTGAACGCGATTATGACATCAGTGCAGCTTATGGTATCACACACTGGTGGTTCAGAAGAAAGGAATTTTACATCAACAAACACAGTGAGCCCTCAGATCGTGAAGCAGTCAGATCCCAGATGCGAATTCTCAGTGTGATCCGTGTCAAGACTTTCGAAAAATACGGATACAACTACTTGAGAGAGATAATTCTTCGCCGAGCTGACTACAAAGAGTACAAGATCTCAGAAAAGGATTTTAAAAACCTTCATCCAAATGATTTTGAAGATCTGTATCTACTCAACATTCAAGACAAACTCAACCATCTGTTTAAATCGGACAAGATCCATCTACACACAGCAGTAAACATGTGGATCAGAAACCTGGTCATCAGGAATCGCGTGGGAGACTTGCAGCTCGGAATTGATAGCTATCAAACAAAGCTCAACCTCGAACATCCTAATTGGGATGCAACTGACTATTTCTTCAAAGAAGACTATACGAGTGTCCCTAAGCCAAGAGCCGTTATCTACAAAGACAGAAATGATCAGAGAAAGTTGATGAGGCTGAATGAGATACACAAGTTTAGTGATGGGACGTTGACAAGAGTAATGGAAAAGCTGTATCACATGGTTAAAGACTTTCATCTGTTCATGTACAATAAGGGCATGGAGACTAGGAAATGGTCAGAGGATGACAAGAGGAGGAGCAAAGACTTCATCACAGCAATCGAGAAAATAGTGTAGAAGTCCGTGGTATGACATAATATAAAGGAGTAAAAGGTAACGTAAGATTAAGGAAAGTGCGTCTGAATGGAGCTAGTAATGGATAAAACCAACAAGTTCTGTCTGAAGTCTCAGTTAGCACTAAAGGGGTTGAGGTATTAAAAAGAATTATAAGGATAAAGGGTTATGTTAAACGAAAAGAAGCCCTCCATACTCTTAGGCCAGAAACGGGTCAATACATATGCGGCCGAATATAAGATGATTGCTGTCATTTGAGATCTCCATCATCGACCAGAGATGCAATGCACAACCCTCCTTAGCCACTAGAATCTCTCAAAAGATTTATGTTTCATTTTCACGGAGGAGATAAACACGATATCTATTGACGTTCTCACTACCGAAGTTAGTTGATAATGAAAAGGTGGCTAGTCGCTCCAGCCTCGATACTAGAACCAAAAAGAGCTGTGTATAGAGCCCAAGAGATTCATCAATCTAAACTCGTTTAGGGACTATATCCAATTTCATGGTACCTTTGTCACACACTGTGGAAACAGATATCTACGAGTCCTACGATTATCCTTGTGTATTGCCAGAATATCCGAGTGGAAACGAAGATTTTCCAACACTGAAGATGGAACATTGCTAGAGCCTACATCAAACACAGCTGTTTGGTAGGTGACTTGTGCTGATTATACATGAATTCAAACTATGTCATACTAGAAAGCACGATGGTGCGATTTAGTGAAATCAAAGTTGTTCCAGGGGAATGAATTGCGGTTTATTGAAAAACAGTTGACAACAAATCAAAACTTCAATGTTTGTTACAATGATATTTTCATATCTACACTAAGACTGAAGTTTCAAATCAATTTTCTTTTTCTTGCTACTGTTCATTTAAGAATCATTTAAAGATATGAGATGGAAAATGGAGTTTACCAAGTAACAAAAAATGTCAAGCTCAATCTCCAACAGCTAAGACACGACCTACACTTGTTATGAAGTTAAGAAAGATCTCATAAAGGTGTCAAAGCTTTCGCAAACTCTGATATCATTAATTTCTTCACAAGTGCACAAAATGGCGATACATTACAAGATGATGTAAGATTATGTTTGGCCGATGATCTCAAGAAAGCTCAAGATCACAATCAAAGATAAGTCAATGATAAATCAAAAGTATCTTGCACAAACATAGTAGATATTAATAGAAGAATCATATCTCTACGAGCTAATGTTGATGTGTTAAGTTTAGTATTTTCAGGGGTGACCTCCCTTAGGGGGAGATTGTTAGATGTTAGAAAAAGACTCGGTTACCCAGTGTATTTAACTGTTCATTAATAGCTCGTAGTTAATAGTTTAACGTATGACTTTCGATAATTAATCGGGTACTAATACCCGATATATTGTAAGAACTATATATATACCTCTTTCAACTTTGGAAGAGGCAGCTAGTGATAATTCATTTTCCATTTAAACACACTTGTTTCTCTCTCTAGAAAACCTCTCATGTGTTTCTCTCTCTAGAAACTAGCCAATTCCAAGAATCGACCCCGTGTTATGATATATGATATACCACAATATACGTGATGTTTTTGGAGATTAAACTTAAATCAAATTTTTATGGATCTCTAGCTAAAATTTTAGTCTTAGTTCAAACTTATACTTGAATTTTTCAAAAAGAAAAGCTTCTCTATATAAAGTTAAAAAAAATAAAATAAAATAAAATATGATGCTGAATGAAATAATGATAAAATGATAAAAAAACGTATAATAATAATAAAAGCTGTGGGTTGATAAAAGTTTACAACTTCTTGCCGGCTCACAACCGATGTGGTAGTCTTCTAAGAAACGCCCCCCACTACTAAGCCCAATAAACAATCCGGTGATGATAAATTGTTTGCTGCATCTGGTGGCTCACACCGATGTTGCAACCTTTAAAGGTAGGGTTACCAATTGCAAATATATTAATATTTAAGTTTAAATTAAATATATTTTTTTGTTTAAATTTAAATATGTTTTGAACTTTGGACTATTACTATTTATAAGCTTAGGTATATACGGGAAACTTGAGAGTTTTTGAAGCTACAGTCAGGAGTCCGATATAGTCTATGTTCGGGTGTCATAAGCTCTGGGCACTTAGCTCGCAAGGTTCGGGACTGTAGCCACCCGACGTCGAAAGTCGTACATGGGATGATCCGCTTCAAACTCATTATTCTTGGGTGGAAACATGAAGCATAGTTATGTTGCAAAACATTGTCAATGGTTGAATTCAAAATCAGCAAATCACTTAAGATATAATAAATGTGGGATTTAATATTATTTAAAAAGTTTCCAAATTTGCAAATCTGAGTAGTGTTAGTTTCTTTATGAAATTTAGCTCGTGATTTCGTTTTAAGCTTGGTTTGGATAAGTGAAAAGTCGGGGACGATGAATTTATCCTTTTTGGGGCATTTTCGGATCGAAATGCATCATGTTCTATGGATCCTCTAACAGTTATGGCAAATAACGTAAGTCGAAATATTCTAGTTGTACTATATAAAAAAATTAAACAAAAACAAAAAACAAAAAAACAAATAAAAAAATTTTTTAAAAAATGAAAAAGTTTATAAAAACTCTGGGGACATGGGGTGTTTTATAATTGTGATTTCTTAATCTCTCACCAAAAGTCTTTGCTACTTTTTAAAGATTTAGTTTGGGGAAGTTTTGAGGTATTTGGTTTTAAAGCATTAGTACTATTGCCCGTGAGGACACGCAATCGTTTGTTTGTGATACAATTATGATATCTGTTGTGAAAAGCATATCGTTTTATATCAAAAGTGGCCTAAAAAGATAAAATTGTGGCTTTAAATGCTTTGATTATTGCTTGTTTTGTATTGTGATTGTGTCGGTGGATTTATAGCAAAAATGCACGAAAAGGTCTCAAAACCGGACAAACACGGACACGAGAACGGAATTGAGTGTGCAAAAGCCGAGATAATGCTATCATGGTCAACAGTGGTCAACCACAAAAAGACAAAACCCAAAAATACCAAAACAGCCCTCAAGTTTAATAAAACTTGCCCACTAAAAATGGGTCCCTATAACCTAACTTTTTAGTGTTACTCTTTAATATATAATGAGTTAACACCCGTTTTCTCTAACATATAACCCCTGTTAACCACTAACCGGCACTTCACAACACTTTCTTTAAGCCAAAGTAAAAAGTATATCACCCGGGTCAAAAAGAAAGTCAAACAAGATTTATATAAGAAAAAGGGGCGCAGGAAATATTGTTGTTACTATTCACCTTCGTTTTCATTTTTACCTGTGTCAAAAACAAAGGGCAAATGCAAATTGACTACGTGGCTATGCAATTCAAGTGCCAAGGTCCAAAAAAAAATAAAAAAACTGCAACAGTTAAAACGTCACATGAGCCTCTCATTGGTCAATCCCCAAAAGGTCTGACACGCGGGTATGGAATGAAACACACGAGGACTTGGGATTTTACACTAAAGTTAGTACAAAAGAAGCACAAGGTCTGACACACAGAATGCCGTGCTGGCAATCCGTGTGCTCACCTCAATTAATCCAACGATGATAACAAGAGAGCCAATGATTGCTAAGATTCAAGGGACAGGATTATGGAAGCTATAAACAGACTAAGGACCTAAGCTTAATAGGCCATAAATAGAAGCCATCATCATCACAAGTGATATCGAGGAGTGTTTAAAAATTAGCTATAATTTTAGAATTAATTATGTTACTTTAGCTTAATTTTTTTAAAGTAATTTTTTTATTAATTGTAATATGTTTTGAATATCAATGAAATTATTAGTTTTACTCAATAAATCTCGTCTCCTTGCCTTATTATGTTCACCTGTTTCCAAAGTTTATTAAACTGTTCTATAAGCTTTCCACTACTATAAGCTTGTAACAGCTTATCTCTAGTCATTTAAGTTTTAAGCTTGGATTTGACCTCCTCAAGTAATGGCTTAATTACTGTAACTTTAAAGAGCAGCTTAAAATAACCTTTGCTATAACTAGATTTATGCTTTTGGAAGGAAGCTAGAAAAAGGATGAGCTTCCAGGACCCTACCAGCTTATACGGATAAGCTGGTAGATTGTAAAGTTAGATCTCGAGTTGTCAAGCCTTTGTTAAGTTAAGCTTATTGTACGTTGCTATTTCCATTTCTGCTTAATTTTCAGCTTATAATTTGCTTATTCTGCTTACCTGCTAGCTTACTTGTGCTTAAATCTATCTCATTGTGATTATTAATCATGTTCTATTATCTGTTTTTAGCTTTTGTAGTATAGATCTTAGATTTTTATGTTTTCTCTTATAAATCTCTAAAAACCAAAAATATATTAGCATAGTTCTTAGTTTTTTTGTCTCTGGCTTATTTGCTTATTAATATAAGATCATTAGGTTTTATAAAAGCTTCATGATACCTGGTATATGCATTTTGATCTTAAAATCTCAAGGTTATAAGCTAAAAATAGATAAAAGTGAAATAAAGGGGTGTTTGGGACAAGCAATACTAACTTATGTTAGTACTGCTTGAGGTCCTCTTATCCTTTAATTTCATCTTAAATCCAACAATTTGGTTTATAAGTGCAGGATTTACATGTTTAACTAGGTTTGGTTAAGCATTCATAAGTTAGATAGTTAATATTTGAATCTGTGATCATTTTGTTAATTTTCAAGTGCATTTTAGCTCTTTAGGTAGTAATTTTGCTTGTTTTGCTCTTGTTTTTAGTTGATAATAAGTGTTAGATTGATTCTCATTAGGTCTGCATTTTTAGGTTTTAACTTTTTGGTCATATGCATGCCAACTGCATCAGATAATGAAAACAACAAAGAGTCCATTTTCTAGCTTAAATTTCAGATGGTAATTGTAGTTTTTAGGATTTGATTTTCATAGTTCAAGTAGGTCTAGGTTCATTAATCATTAGTATTAGCTTCCTCTTTTAAAATAAGCTCTTTTGATAATCTGTTTTTAAGCTGCAATTGTGCTTTTTGTCTTTTCAAAACTCAAAACAAACTCAGTAACTGCTGAGTATTTTGACTGTTTTCAAAGTGATTTTTCATTAAGCTCTCATAATTCAAAACAGTTTTAAAAAGCATTTTCATTAGGCATTTGAGTCAAGCTTTCAAAATATATAAGCTTCATTTCTTGTAAAGCTTATTTGCTAGCTTAATATAAAGCTCAAAAGTAGCTTAAGGTCTGTTTGAATTTAAGTTTTTATAGAGCTTATTGTGATTTTCAGCTTATTGTTTTGATTCTATGCTTGTTTCTAAGTTAGGTTAGGTTTAGTGTAAGAGTAGCTTATTAAGTCTTAGGTTTATCTTATTTCATGATTTCAAGTTCTTAAGTCCTATATAAAAGCTAAAAAAGAAAGTTTTACATTTTTCTGTCTTTTCAGCTGTTTTCTAGCTTAATTAGGGCTTTTCAAAAATAGTTTCTTTTATTAAAAGTGCTTATTTTTAGCTTTTCTAAAACTTTGCTTTTATAAGTTTTCAAAAATAAAAAAAAGGAAGGTGGAAATCGGGGGTGAGCAAGGCTCGAACACTCGACCTCAACACCCTCAACCTTTATAAGTGCCTCACACCACACACCACTACCATTGTACCCTGGGGTCTTTTTCATTATAAGTTTACAAAATTTAATACTTGTATACGTTTTTCCCTTTTAAGCTTATAAGCTGTTTGAGCTTTTTACTCAGCTTATTTGATAAGCTGTGTAACCAAGCTTATTTTTCCTAGGTTCCTTTTAGTTCAAGCTATTTTGCGTAATTTTTTAGAATTTTTATAATTAGTTTAGTATTTTTAAACATTTATTTTTATTAAAAACGTAAAAAAATCATAAAAATAGAAAAATAATCAAAAAAATATAATTCTTTTTTAGAAAATTTTCTTTTATCATAAAGTTTCTAGGAAAATTAGTTTTGCTTTCGTAGGGTTTAATTTGCAAAATTTCATCTTTTAAAGAACGAGATTCGTTCCCGTTTACATTTTTCGTGTTTTAAGCTCATTTCAACTCCGTTTTTGTTCTAATTTTCTTTAAACTTACTTTTTAGTCAATTAGAGTCTATTTAAAATTCATTTTAGGTTTAATTTTGGAAATTTAGGTTTTTTAATTGCCATTTAGGGTTCCCGTTTTGCGTTTTTAGTTAAAGTTTTAAAGTTTTGGGGATGATTGGGAAGTTGACCGTTATGGGAACGCCAACTTAGGTTGTTGTTTTTGATCTATGGTTAAGACGTTGTAAATAGTTGTGTCTTTGTTATAATAACGGTCGGGAAAATAAGTGTCTAGCAACTTGTATCTTAAGTCTTAATCTATTTGTTTCTTGATTTTATTTAAACACAATATACTTCCCTCTCACCTAATGATGTCACCCTCTTGGTTCTTAAGCGATGAAGGAAGCTATACGAACATGCATGTCTATTCCGGCGTTCCAGCCATGTATGCATGTCTTGTACCTTGTTGGTTTATGACTTTTGGTGAAAGTTAGAAGGTTCCTACCCTATATCATTCTTCATCCTAATTGTTGGTTAAATTCGAATGGGGATGTGATCGAAAACTCATGTCTATCCCGGCGTTCTGGGTGTGTATGTGTGCTTTAGCTGCCTTGTTGGAGTGGTACTTCTGGAGAAAGATTGTAGAATGATCAAACCGTACGCCTTTCCATACAAAAACCTATATTTACCTTTATAAACTTATTAATCCTTGGCTTTAGTTGTGGAGATGTGTATCCTTGCCAAGCTTATGATAGAATACTCGTCACGACCTAGCAATTGAGCGAATTAGTTACATGTTAACACATAGATTAGTTGAGTGATTTGAGTATTTTCATCTTCCTATTTCGTGAGGTGTTTGGTTGTGTACATGTAATAAATTGAATAAATGCTTTAACGGAAAATATCCTTAGGGATACATTTTTGTAAACTTCTAAAGGCTACTTGAGGACAAGTAGGATTCAAGTGGGGGGATATTTGATGACATCAAATAACGTTTATTTTATAGAATCGTTTATCCCATGATATCAACCCATTTTGTATAGTTATTGCAAAGAATTGTTAATTAATCGTTTATATTTGAGAATTGCAGTAATTATGGAGTAATTGGTGAAACATAGCAAAAGGCACGCATTCTAGAGCTTAAATAAAGATATTTTGAAGATTACTATTATGAAGACCAATACGCCGTATCCATCAAGAAGATACGGCGTATCCGTGCCTGCACTCACCAAAGACCACAGAAGATTGAAAAGCAATACGCCGTATCCAGAGGACTCAATACGCCGTATTCAAGATATGGAATCAATATAATATTCTAGAAGATATCAAATGTGGTCCCTACTCCAAGAATTCCCCACTACGCCGTATCCAACCCATTGGATACACCGTATTGAACCAACTTCCAGACATTATAATTAGAAAACTCAAAAATGAGTTTTAAGTGTGCTAAATCATATTCTTGATACCTAAACCACAAAAGTTGATTTTCAGAAGAGAAAAAGAGCAGAAGAGGTCGAGCAACGTATTCAATTCCATAAGAGACATCGTGTAATTCCATATACTTTAGTAATCGTTTAGTTTTTGGTATCATTCGTTAACTCGGTTAGTTTACCTTGGCTAAATTATTACTCTTTGTATTTTATCTTTTGACGTGTTGATGGCTAATAACCTTCGGGTATTAGCCATTATTATAAAGATCTGAATGTTTGGTATTTGTTTATATCGATTTCTTGATTTATCGTTGAGTGCTTGTTTATGTTTATCAATTTATACTTGTTTATGCGCTTTTGTATGCGACCTATCATTCAACTGGATCTAGCTAAGTAGACCAAGCGGATCTGGAGTCCGGGATAGCTCTCCATATAGTAATATATACACCTAGAATAATAGTTACACAAATATTGTCCTTCTAAGTCTGTGTCTAGGATACGCTTCGGGCTTAACTAGTTAATTGGATATTGCCAATGGTTTATTGATCGTGTTGACTAGCAGGTGAACCTAGATAATTCAACAAATAACGTTCTGATTCCATTGGATAGTTGGACAAGTGGACTACTAGTGTATAGATTGCCATTAAGCGGTAAGTGGGTAAAGTCTCTATGAGTTAGGGTTTAACAAGATCACCATTGCTTTAATCCCTAAGATAGATTATAATCAGCAAATAAGGATGCTTTATGCAGATGCTTTAATTGTGACAGACTTAAGAGTTAGGTCTTGGATTATGTAACGCCTAGTCTTAAGAATGATATGCCACCTCGAGAGAAGAAATCATTGCACTTAATAAACAAACCAACGTTCTAATCGAATTATAAGGTTCGACCGCTCTTTTATCCTTTGTTAATTAGCTTGTGTGGGTAATAGATTCTTGAATTGATTGTAGTCACCAACCAAACCGTGCTAGTCTCTTAGGCTGAAAACCCCCTTTTCCATTAGAATTAGGATTTAGAACTTACCATAGGTTTAAACATTGGATAGAATAAATACATAGATTAGGTAATCAATAGATATTATTTAAAATTGATTGATGTAGCTGCTCTTAGTGATCGATACCTACTTACACGAAAACTATAACTGATCGGGTACACTGCCCATTAAAGTGTTGTTTTTGGTTGAGTCGGCAAAATATAAATTTAAAACTTGAATCATATAAAAAACAACCCTACACTACAACACATCAATTAGGAAGGGACATGTACGTATTTGTAGGAAATATGAGTTACGTCATAGATTTTACTATTTTGGAAAATATTGAGACTAATATCGACCCTAGCTTGTCCCATGTGATCTTTGGACGACCCTTTATTAAATCACATGCCTGGATATAAAAAGGAAACATAGGTTAATTACTTTCACAAACGGAACTAAAGAGATCACCTTTAAGACACCATATAAGGACCCAGAAAGGAGCGAATTATCTAGCGAAGGTCATGATTTATTGTCATCTAGAGTAATACTCAGTGAAGATGACTATGATAAAAGATGTAGGAAGCCATCTGACTTAGAAGAAGGGATTTATAGGGACACCATTAAGCTTGGACCCGAGAATGCGATTGGAATGGATGATGAAGGAGAAGTCACGTAAGGACATGTGACTTCGAGTCAAGCTACAAGACTCGTAAATAAAGAAAAGCGCTTTTTGGGAGCCAACCCAATGTTTATTTTTTCCGCACTTAGGAGTGTCTTGTGTTTTAATTCTTTATTGTTTGTTTACTATGTATGAATTATTTTGTAATCATGCTTTGTTTGTTTATAACTTCGTCTTATTTGCAATCAAAGGTATTTTGCAACAAAATAAGTGTAGGGGAAATATCCGGTTTTTAGAACCAATTCAAACATTTAAAATAAATTGTTTAGATTAATTCGCGTCAGTTTCGAGTCATATGATTGTAACGATTAATTCCAGGTTTTTATGCAGTACTTTCTTCATATTTGACTAATAAAATTGCGTGCAGGAAATTTCTCATTAAAAACGAAGAGGAATTTTTTATAGTGCCTGGAGACGGCGTCGGGATAAAACCCGACGGAGTCGCGTCTCCAGCAATGTGAAAATTCGAAAATCTTTAAGTATTTTTGAAAAATAAATGTGCAATATTTAAGATTTGTAATTCTTTTGTAAACTTGCATAAACCTATAATTATATCATTACTCTCATCATATCTTTACTGCTTTCATAGAGTCAAAACCCTAAACTCTTATTGTATTTATATCTATCCCATATATTTTACGCTTGGTGTAGTTGTCTTTGTCTTTGATTTACAGGTTATATTTGACAAGAAGAAGCTTGGAAGATCTTAGGATGTTTTCATTAGATGACTCTTGGAGGATGATTTAACCAGTTATCGCATGTTTCTTCTCCATTATTGAGCAAACCAGGAGAGTACTAGTTTCTTTTACTTGTTTTCTTTTCCCTTTATTCATTTTTACGGGTACTTCTATAGAACATTGAGGACAATGTTCAACTAAGTTAGGGGAAGGAATTAAGCTTAGAAACTATTATTCATTTGACATTTTTGCTTTGTTTCTTAAAATGATGGGTAATATATCGAAACATAGCATAAAAAGTTAATTCTGACCAAAATTTAAAAATTTTAATGACACATACCAAGTATTAATAGCGTCTCATGGATAGAAATGTGTATGACTAGCATAAAAACCCTCAAAATTCCACCCCAAAAATGTGAGGTTCGCCTTTAGATCTTTAGGAATTCGGGTATCCATTATTGATACCCAAGATAATTTGTACCTTTAGCTTTCTCGAGTTAAGGTTCGAATGCAGTCATATGTGTCTATTCCGTCGTTACGGATGTGTACGTATGGTCTTTGTCGCCTTTTCTGGAGCATTGATATCGGTATTAAATTATATGAGTGTACCGATAGTATATTAAATTCTAGAACTTGTTTCTGTGATGCATCCCGAGACCGCATAGTAAGTATTTGGATTTGCTAGATAAGAGGCACTATGATTAACCTATGTTTTAAACCTGTAATTGTTATTATGGTCACATCGACTATATAACTATCCCACACCCTTGCCATGTTTATAAGTTGTTGTGGCACAATATATGTTTGGTCATCCTGCTGACCATGTTCTACTTGTGCTTAAGAAAGACTTGAATATTTCTGATAACAATTCTGTGCCTATGTGTGAGGTATCAAAACACCAAACGTAAGAGGGGAACACCAAAGGGGACGAAGGTCCGGCCGCTCCCGTAGCATGTCCGAAAGCCCCAAACGTACCAGCGTCTTTCTAGGATAAGGCGTAATAGGTCAAAATCACCTAGGCACAGGCTGGTAGGTAAGGGAAGAAGGGACGGGGGAGTATTCAACAGGCTGGGAGGAAAGGGAAAGAGTGTGTCCGCACATTCAGTAAGCCGCTACCAAAGTTCCCGCTCAGGAAGAACGAAATCCGTCCCTAGAAAACGTCAATATGAAGGAACGTGTTCACGAAGGACAAAGATGCTCTCTGAAAGTGAAGACAGCGAGGGAGGGGAGGGGGGGAGGACACTAGAAGTCAAAATCAAAAAAGCAAAGGTCAAGCATTGAGGAGGACGACCTATCACAACCATGGGTATGTGAAGAAATAGATCCCTTCACACCCTGCATCCGCTACTTCGACTTCCCAAAAAAGACCCAGATTCCAAATAATGTCAAAACATATGACGAAAGCGACAATCCGGAAGATCACTTAAAAATCTTTCAAGCAGCTGCAAAGGTAGAACGGTGGGCAATGCCAACATGGTGCCACATGTTCAATTCCACACTTACTGGATCCGCTAGGGTATGGTTCGACGACCTACCTCCGGAATCTGTAGACAGCTATGATGATTTAAAAAAGGCATCATAGCAAACTTCCTTCAACAAAAGAAATGTATCAAAGATCCGGTAGAAATTCACCACATCAAGCAAAGAGAGGGGGGATCTACAGAAGATTTCATATAAAGATTCAAGGCTGAGAGTAGGCACGTCAAGGGAGCCCCGGAGTGCATAAGAATCTTTAGATTCATGCACGGAATCGCCAACCCCGAGCTAATTAAACGTCTACACGACAACATCCCAAAACCAGTGGATGAAATGATGAGGGTTACCACAACATTCCTTAGGGGAGAGGTGGCAGCTTCTAACCAGGTACGGAAGAAAACACTTCCAGCGTGGAAGCAACAGGAAGCTAAGAGAAAATAAAATTTTGAAAGAATGGGAGATTTCAAGAATCAGCAAAGATCAGAGCAAAGACGTGACAATTTCAAACTCCTCATAAAATCCTCAAAGGAAATTTTGGCTTTAGATAAAGGCAAATTTAAAACGTCGCCACCAATGATAACACCCGTTGAAAAAAGAAATAACAACAAGTTTTGTGAGTTCCACGGGGAAGTGGGACACAACACTGATGAGCGCAAGCATCCGAGAAGACAAATTAAAGAATTAATCAAGGCTAGAAATATGTCGCATGTGATCAAGGAGCTAAAACAAGGCAGCGGAAAAGATCAGCCAAAAGCAACAAAGAATGGAGAAACATCTGGAAAGGATAAGCCTCTGGCAATCTTGATGGTTCAACCATGGCAGAGGGTTTCCAGACAAAGGATTACACAAAGCTTCTCCCCCAATCTAAATTTTTTGTTCCCATCCTTTAGGGGATGAGGATGGAACGAAAGGCCCAATGATCATTGAGGCAGAGATAAAAGGTTACTTCGTACATCGCATATATGTGGATGAAGGAGCTCATCGAAAAATCCATAAATAAAACAGAGGTGTTAGCCGTCGTGGAGGAAGAATGAGACACATGGATGACTCCAATCAATAAACACCTCATGAAAGAAACACTTCCCATAAAAAAGGAAAATGCAAGGGCCGTACGACGCAAGTCAAGACGGTACGTTGTAATCAGTAGAGTCCTGTACAAGAAATTCTATCTTGGACCGTGGTTACGGTGTATTGGGCCACTACACGTGATGATGTGTCATTTTATACACTATTTCGGGGTAATTTAACCCCCTAAATCATGTAAATATGCCCAGATTACGTGCTTAATCATTTGTTTTCAGGTTTTTAGCACTTGGATGACATTTAGAGGAAATATACGTGGCTTGGGCGTATTTGGAGAAGAAACGGACAAGATTACGGACCTACACCAAATCCATGAAGAAGTATTGTTTACAAAGCGTGGAGACGGCGTCGCAAGCATAAAGCGACGCCGTCGTGATCTATCCAGTGATGGCGTCAGGACGTGGCTGACTTAAAGAGGATCTAGAATCATCCACGTAGCGACGGCGTCAGGACTTCAACACGACGCCGTGGCAACGATATATATATATATATATATATATATATATATATATATATATATATATATATATATATATATATATATATATATAT
>BQNB010040073.1:10430-47651 GCA_026074375.1 Tanacetum coccineum
CAATAGAAGGTGATGGAGAAATTGGAAGTAAACAAGACGTCCATTTAGGTGAAGGTGGTGTCTGAACGGGTGGTGCTGGTGGTGGGTAAGCAGGAACATCAATATAAATCATACCATCCTCCGGGTCTATCCATGTGGTGAGTGTAGGCTGTCTAGATGCCGACACCCTCTCTGGTCTCTCAGACTCTAGTGCAGATCCAGAACCCTGTCCGACCTCAAACGTACTCTATACATGATCTTCCTCTAATGCTAACTCTTGGCGCCTCAACGCTCTATACCCAAGTCCTAAAGGCGCACTCACAGTTGTCTCACAACCGGAGCTTCCTGTTGCTAACCCCCAAGTACAACCTCCTCCTCCTCCTCTAAACCAAATCCATCACTCTCTACACTATGACCCTCTTTGTCTAAACCATGAATCTCATCATCTATACCATGACTCTCATCATCCATACCAGGGCCCTCAACCCCCGCAGCAAGACCCTCGTAAGCCCAGAATTTCTCAAAAGCATATACAACGGCTAATAATTCTTTTTCCGTAGTCGTGTAATGTGCTTGAGCATCCGTCATGGTCTTACTTGCATAGTGTATAGGCTGAAAATGTTTGGTCTTTCGTTGCCCCAAGACTGCACCTACCGCATAATCACTAACGTCGCACATAATTTCAAATGGTAGGTCCCAATCGGGGGCAACTAAAATCGGGGCTTCGGTTAACTTTTTCTTAAGTATATTAAACGCTTCAATATATTCTTTCGAGAAAATAAACGGAGTTTCTTTTTCAAGAAGATGGGTCATCGGCCGGGCGATTTTAGAAAAATCTTAGATAAATGGACGATAGAACCCTGCGTGACCTAAAAAACTTCGAACGCCTTTGACGGTAGTTGGATGGGAGAGTTTAGCTATAACATCAACTTTAGCTTTGTCGACCTCAATCCCGGACTTTGAAATTTTATGTCCTAAAATAATGCCTTCTTTTACCATAAAATGACATTTCTCCTAATTTAGAACTAAATTAGTGTCTTCGCACTGTTTGAGCATTTTGTCTAAATGGGATAGGCATGACAAGAAAGAATCCCCGAAGACCGAGAAATCGTCCATGAAGACCTCCATTGTTTCCTTGATCATGTCGTGAAAAATGGCCATCATGCACCTTCACCTTTGGAACTGCCGTAGCATTACATACAACAAAACAAAAGGCAATACGTCGTAGGGCAAACTATATTCCCATAAGGGCAGGTGAAGGTGGTCTTCTCTTGGTCTTGCGGGTCAATTGGAATTTGAAAATATCTAGAAAATCCATCTAAAAAACAATAGTATTCGTTCCCTGCTAAACGTTCTAACATTTGATCCATAAAAGGCAACGGGAAATGGTCTTTACGAGTAGCATCATCAAGCTTTCAGTAATCAATACAAATGCGCCATCCCCGTAACTAAACCTAGTAAGGTATCAATCATTAACATCCGTTTCACTACGGTCATTTCAACCCTTCTTATGCACACAGATGAACGGGACCTCACACCACGGACGAATCGTGAAGATAGGGTAAATCAATCCTGCATTAAGGAGTTTTGATAACTTTCCTTTTATAGATAACCTCATAATTTTTGATATACCGCATTCTTTGATGTTGAACCGCCGTTTGAAATCATCCTCCATTAAGATCTTGTTGATACAAAAGCGAGGGTCTATACCCTTAATGTCAGAGATTTTCCATGCGATGACCCGTTTGTGTGATTTAAGAACCTTCAAAAGGGCGGCCTTTTCTTCATCTTTTAGTTTCTTTAGAAATAATGACGGGTAAATTTATTCGGTTCCCATCAAAAAAGCATATTCAAGATGTAGAATTGTAAATCTTTAAGCTCAAGCACCGAGGGATCAACAAAGTAGAAATTTAATCATTTTTAATTTCCTCCTCAAAATGAAGTTCTTACGGAGAGAGATGAGAGAATGGAACATCATTTAAAAACTTCAATAGAGTAGAAGAAGGTCTCCCTCCGGATCAAAGTCGGCATCATCAATTCCCGGTGGAATTAAATTATTTGCAAGACAAGCTTTGATTTCTTCCAAAATGAAGTCACCTCCCTCAAATGAGGGAAGAGGGAAAGACAGTAGAAATGATCGTATCAAAAAAACGGAGTGGTATTGCCACTCGTTAGAACTATCTAAAATCCAGCACTTCTTAGCATACTCCTCACATGAAACGACGGTATGACATCGAATCAAAATAACCGATTCAGCATCCATGTAGATTATCTCGATGTTGATCCAACTTTAAAGGTTATGGCTTCATCATCAACTCGGAGAGTTAATTCTTCACCATAAACATCAATCAAAGCACGTGCCGTCCTCAAAAAGGGTCTCCCAAGAATTAAGGGAACCCGAGGATCAACAACATAATCAACACTTAACGAAATTGGCAGGTTGGGAAAATAGAACTTTCCTACTTTTACTAAGACATCGTTTCGCAAAACCAGTATTGGACTGTATTATCCGGTATGCATGTTCAGAGAATTCATTCGATAGGAGTAATTCGACGTATGAGAGCTTTTTCCATATGAAAGAGGCATCAAGTTGAGCTTGCAACCGAAGATCGGCCAAGGCTAAGCATTCAACTATCTTCGGAAAATCACATGGAATAAGAAACTTGCCGGGATCTCTAAGTTTTTTGGGTAACTTTTTTAGGATAACCGCCAAACAATTCTCATTCACCGGTGTTTTAGCTAAGTCAAACAATTTTTCTTTGTTATAAAATACTTTTTAAACATTGAAGGTTCAAATTTGGGCCATAAATAGCAAAGAGCATACCTCGAAACAGACTCAAATGTAATTCCCTTAAAGATTTAAACAAATTTCGAAGCTTAAGATTATCATCTATTTCACGAGATCTCTATTTGTTTAGCTCTATTAAGGAAAAGGTGATCAACGTTTAGGCTTAGGAGCAACCAACGGGCTCATCAATGGAGCTTGAATTTGGACTATCCAGAGTTGGATGTTTTCAGTACTCGGTTGCCCAATCCTTTTCACCTCGGGTTCCCTTTCCACCACATGGGTAAGAGAGAGAAGATAGAGGTGGAATTGGGGGGTCCGTCATAAGAAATACCACTTTGGGTGGTGATTGCTTTCATCACCTCTCGGGTTAACAAAACGTGTTTGCAAGGAACTGATCCTTGAACCACGAAAAGAAGCCGGTATTCATTTGAAAAAAACTATGCACATTATGTTCTTAAAAACATTCGTTAACTCATGTCTTGAACGCATTGTTCTATCTAGTCAACGTAGTATCCATCTCTTTCATTATTTTTCGTCCTCATATTGCTTATTTGATTTTGCATTACTCTCATATTAACGTCATTTGCCTTCATGTAGTTCGAGAGATCGTTTGAAGGTCCAACTTGAGGCGGAGCTTGATAATTCTAGTTACCTTGATTGAAATTATTTCCTCGGTTTTGATTATAACCTTGATTTTGATTGAAACGTTTTGATTATTTTTGCACAGGGAGGAAAAACCAGTTGTCCATTTGATGCTATGCACGATAATTCTGGCACCTTGAGGATGATATCCTTGATTCTGATTATAGGTTGATGCGGCTGTAGAAGCATTGAAAGTGTTGCCATCGGCGGCAAGACACTCATAGTAGGGATGCGGTCCCCCACAAGTCACACAACTTTCAGAAATTGCTTTAAACGTGTCTTCAAGGAGATTAGGTCTTAAACATTGAAAAAAAAACAAGCATAAGCATTAACGTGCAATCATAAAGAGCGGCCATCTCTGATGGACATGCCGTGGTAGAAGAAGAAGTATTAGCACTCACTTTGGAAACAACCGGTTTGTTTCGTGAAGTGCGAACTTTCGACTTATTTTCGATAATTGTCAAAGCATCTCGAGGAGTTTTAGTCAAAAGATACCACCGCGCGACATTAAATAATCTAGATCGGTTGTGGTTAAAAGCATTTTAAAACGTATCAAGATTTTATGCAATATTTGTAAAACTTGATGTCAAAATGAATTACGCACCCCCCGGCGGGACATTAAAGAATCTTGATCGGTTGTTGCTAAAGCATTTAAAACGACCCAGTTTTATGCAATTTATGTTAAAAACCGTGAGAGATCATTGCACGAAAGAGATTCCTTAAAACGGTCACATGCCTTAACTAAACGTTTCCTCAAACTTTTGTTGAAAATTTGTAATTTCATTTCGAAGATTTGTAGTTTTTGAAGGAGGAAAGAATTGGTTAATAAACTTGGAAACAAGATCTTTCCAAGTAAGAATAGAACGAGGGTTTTTTTTTCTAGCCAAATCCGGGTTGCCCCCTCGATAGAAAAGGGAAAAAGCATAAGCTTAATCGACGAATTAGGCGACATCCTATTAATACTTAACCGTGAAATAATCCTTTTAAACCAAGAATTGAGCAGAGAAAGATCTTAGTTCTTTAATCTGTAGAAATTGTTTTGAAGTTAACAAGATTTAGAAGTCCCCATATTAAGCTTAAAATACCCCGCGAGAATAGTCGGGTAATAACGATAGCAACTCCCGGTAAAACCCTCGGTGGGGTGCTTGGAGTAATTCCGTCATAGTACGTTGATCGGCCATCGTAACTACGGGAGTCTCTTCAAGAGAAAATGGTTCGACTCTTTGCTTGGAACGTCTACGATTACGATGTTTCGGATTCGTAGAAGATTCGACAATTAAATTTGATGAAGAGCGGGTGCGCATGCACTAAAAATAAAATAAGAGAAATAAAAAGAAAAATATTTTTGTAACCGATAATCGAACAAGTTACTAGTATCTCCTCTAGAAAACGCACAAAGAAACGGATTAGGCGGGTAAGCGCGAAAACGTTTTAAAAACTGACCTTCTCCTTTCGGGTCGGAGTTCGAAGGATCAACCCCTTCCTTGAAACCTCTCATAAAGTTTGTAAGATCTAAAAAGTGAGCCTATTTCATTTCACAAGTGTAGCACAACGGTAGTATATGTTGTTTTTTTTGGTTTTTTTAAATACTTTAGGAAAAGTATTTTTTTCTAATAAATCTACGAAAATAAATCGAGAAAATAAAATATTTTTTTGTATTTTTAGTTTTATATAAAAGAAAATAATAAAATGATGACTTCACGAGGAAGGGTCTTCAAAACACTAATCTTCAAAGATCAACTCGATATTTCGTTACACACACTTCCCGCGGCAGCGGGCCAAAAATAAGAATTTAGGGCAAAATGGTAAATATATAAAATTATATATATATTAAATATATAATAAGAGAGAGAGAGAGAGAGAGTTATGATCAAATAAGAAAATGGATAATAAGTAACTATAACCGCATATACGAGGATGCACCTACTGTAAATTAAATGCAACTCCTATAAATCTAGATGCTTATAACGCATCATAAAGTTTCACTAGCTTTTAATAGAGCATATACTATATTAGATGCAATATTTATTTTTTTTTGTTCCTCTGCATGTGCCAAATCATTAAATCAATTGCCAACCATCTACACATCAAGTTAACGTTTGAAAACAAATGATGCATCTAAATGAATAGAAATGCTCTAAATGCAAGTCCGATGCATCTCAAATGATGTGATTAGACACTTCTCACCACTTCTATTTTAATTATACTTCTCACAGGATTCCCTACTATATATATATATATAAATATAAAAATATAAATTATAATCTAAAATATATATATATATATATATATAAGATATATATATATATAAATATATATACTAGAGATAACCTATTAATCAAATAATATAAGAATATATTCGTAAAGAAATGAAAATCCACTTAGGAAAAGGATGACAAAACTCTTCGCGTCGTATCACCCGACGAAGCTTGATTTGAAGAATATCGTTTAAGTTTGTGATCGCGAGAATTTGAATAGTCCCAAGTTTGATTTTGGATTCCTATTTCTACTTATGAAACGCAAAAGCAAATAAAAGCAAGCAATCAAATAAGGCAACTAAGGATTTAGGCTAAAAACGATAACGGGAATTCTAAAACGCGACTTAAAAACTTAAATAAGCAATTTACCCCTAAAAATGACAAATTATTTTTAAAATACCTATAAATGATTAAAAATAATTTAGAAAAAAAAATAATTTTTTTTAAGAATCAAAAACAATTTTAATCTAGAAAATAAATTAAAAAATGAAAATGCTAAAACAATTATAAAGAATCTAAAAAGATTTATTGAAAATATAGTTAAGACTATTGCTAAGATAAAGTGTAAAAAGAAAGAACAAGATAAGGCACTCGTAATAAGCAGAATTCAGCTGATAATACTTAATAAGCTTAAACTGCAAATACACCATATAAACCAAATGGCCCAATGGTCTTATGAAAAAGACCCAAGGGCGCAATGGTAAGAGTGTGTGTGTGTGTGAAGGCAAGGTCGCAGGTTCAAGTCCTGGACCTTACCTTTTTGAAAAACATTTTTTTTATTTTTCTTTTAAAAACAGTTAAAGAACAAGCTAAAATAAGCAACTTTTAAAAAGAGACTTTTACTAAAACTTAATTTTAAGCTATGAAAAAGCTATTTAAAAGAGACAATTTTGCTTATATTAACTAATGATTAATAGCTAAACTGTTGGCTATTTAAAAACTCAATAAGCAATTACAAAACCTAAATAAGCTAAAACAGGCTTAGTCCTAGACCTAATGAGCACATTAGATCTACTAAATAACTAAAACAATAGGCTAATAACACTACAAAGAGTGAAACATCTTGACACAAATGAGACTTAAAAGGGCCTTTTGACAAATTTTAAGCTATAACACAAGGAAATACTTTAAGCTAAAACAATAAACTAGACCACCTAATAAGCACTTAATGACAGGAAATAAGCAAACACTTAAGCTAAAAAATATTAAAAAGCTATTGAGACAGCAGACCTTAAAAACTGTTTTGAAGACTTTTTCCACTTTTTAAGCTCAAATTTAAGGACCATTAAGCAGTCATAAAAAGCTATGAATTAAAAACAGATGAAGACTAAGACTTAAATAACAAAGATAAGCAAAATTTAAGCAGATAAGCTAATGAAATAAGCTAGAAAAAGAGACATGAAACAGACAGACTACACTAGTATATTTTTGGCTTTTTGAAAATATATTGACACGTTGCATCACCGATTTCTAAGGACTTAAAACTCCATTTTTCTCACTCACTAAAAAACTGAAAACCATGAAGAACTTACACTACAATAAGCTAAACTTGATAAAATTTAAACAAGTTTAATCATAGATGTGACCACAATTTACCTGCATAAACTGACTTAACAACTAATAAGTCTTGATTGTTTTTGAACTAAGGTTTTCAAAAGGTTTTTCAAAAGTCTTAAGACTCAAAACAAAAATGTTAATTGTACATTAGACCAGTTCATAGCACACAACCCAACACCATAAGCATCTATTTTATAAAATCAAACTAATAAGCATCTCGCACTACTTTTGAAACTAGCAACTTGGAATTCAAATAAAAAACTATCAAACTAGACGATACTTAATCAAACTCTATAAAAACTATCATTTAGACCTACTAAGAGCTAATGAAATCTAAATTAACCCCCTAAGACAGATTTAACACTATTTTGACCCGTTTTGAACCTTAACCCAAACACTCCTTTAAAATATGAAAATTTATTTTTAAGCCAAAACAGATCTAAAAAAGCTGTAAAAGATGAAAACAGATTAAGCTCTAACAATTTAAAGAACATATAAGCAATTTTTAGTCCCACAAAAAGCACTAAATATCATAATCAGATCAATGGACATATTTTTTTGTCTTGTTTCAATAGTTTATATGAAAAAAAACTTGAATAAAAGAGATCTAAGCTATAACACAGCACAAATAAGCAATAAGCAACATTAATAAGCATATTAAAGCAAATAGAAATAGAAAATAAGCAGTAATAAGCAAAAGAGATAAGCTAGACAGTTTTAAGCTATTAAATGAGAAAAGGAGAAGTACCTTGATCCTAGCTCAAACAAGGATCATAAATGCTCAAAGGAGCTTATCTACAAGCTCCAGCTTATCAGAGATAAGCTGGTATTATCCATAAGCCCATCTATAATTGGCTTATCATCCAAAAAAGCTGAGGTAAATTTTTAGTGTGGAAATTGAGGTAATGCTTAATAAGTTTAAACTTAAGGTGAGCTAAACTAATTAAGCAATAGTTTATATAGTACTGAGCTTATTTTAAGCTTATTAAGTATATTCAAAACACATAATTGCTTAAAAGTAAAATAGGTATTAAGGCAAAATTAAAATGAAACTTAATTTTATTAATCTTAAAAGAAGTTACAAGCTGCTGAAAAAGGAAAAATACATTTGAAAGAAGACAATAAGCTAAAGTTACAAAATAAGCTACTAAAACTATAAAATAAGCTAAAACTAGACAATCTTAAGCTGTGTGAGGTCCTAAGCCTTCAATCCCGTCCCTTTAATCCAACAAATCCAATTTGAGCCCTTGATAAGCCTCTACGTATTCACAGCCGAATTGGGGAGAGTAGATGTATTGCAACGTGGCCTTGATAAATGTCAGAACACGTCAGAGAGAAATCTTCTAGAAGCTTAGGACGAGTGGATGTGAAATTAGATTTACCCTGGTAATCGTCCCCCTGCGTGTGAAAGTCAAATTGGGAAGGAAAAGGGAACAGTAAATGTTGACTACAGTTTTTTTTAACATGGTTTAAATTGAAATAAGGACGGGGATTGTGTTAGGGGGCATTGTTTTTAGAATTGATTTGGGCCAGCGTAATGTGAATTTAGATTTAGGAAATTAATGGACAATGTATATTGGGCCTTTTTTAAGTTAAGGCGTTATATGATAAATAATATAAACAATGTTAATGGGCTGACCCGGCCCAATAAAATGGGTACGGGTTGGCCCATTAAGGATGTATACGCCTTCGGCTTCGGTTTTCCGCGCTCTTTCCATTCCCGTGCTTGGTTGTCCAATTCGGCTTCGTTTTTTTCCTTTTATTTAATATCCGTACCTGCAAGACACAAATCACAAAATACACATAACAATTGCAAATTTATGTCATTTTTGATTAATATTTGTCTTTTTAGCTCGTTTAATTAGGATAAAAGGTATGTTGAATTTAAATCACAAACCACGCCCGATGAAATTAAGCTAGGAATAAACTTGGAACCCGAAGAAATGATTAAAATAGTGGATGCTTCAAACACATGACCGTAATCGAGAAGTTGTTTTTCTTCATACAAGACATACAAGGATGAAACGTAATTTTTTGGGAGCAACTTCCGGCGTTAAAATCATAGGCAAAATATGAAAATTTCACAAGACTCCGCTAAAAAGATGAAAAAATGTTGACACTGTAATAACTATAACATAAACCTTGCTTAGTGAATGTCAGATATTTTATAATAAATGCAAGAAGAAATAATAACCGAACAACGAAGCGAAAATCAAAGACGAAATTGTTATAGGTAAAGGAATAAGGAAGGAGGAATCTATAAATGAAACAAGGAACTCAACCGGAGACAAATATGGCCTAGCAACATTAGACGAAAACTCCACACTATGCATAGTAGGTAGATTAGGTCACACTAATATCAACTAATTCAATCATTAGCATTCTAAAGAATTATTTAGAAATCTATCTCAAACTTACATACGACCAACATTTTTTTGGTGATGCTTGCAAAATTGGAAAACAAGCTCATGCAAGTCACAAGGCTAAAAATATAGTTTCAACAACTAGATGCTTAGAACTACTTCACATGGATTTGTTTTGGCCCTTCCGCCATATTAAGCTATGGAGGGAATCAGATTTAAACCTTATAATCGAAGATGACTATTCCCTCGATTCACAAGGACAGAATTGGTAGCAAATAAAACCGAAGCCTTCAAAAAATTCGAAATATTTAGCAAAATGATCTAAAACAAATTAGGATGTTCATTGTAAACAATTTAGACAACTGTAAATCGTGGCAGGAATTTGATAATGAAGTACATTCGGAACTTTGTGAATTAAATAGTATTATTCATATTTTCTCAGCTCCTCGTACTCCACAATCTAATGGGGTAGTAGAAAAAAAAATCGCACTCTACAAGAAATGAGTAGAACCATGTTAAACGAACAATCAATTCCTCAAAATTTTTGGTGTAATGCGATCGATATGTTAACCTATATAATTAATAAAGTTTCCATTAGACGTATCTTAGGAAAAACTCCATACGAGTTGTTAAGAGGTAGGAAACCAAACCTTAACTATTTTAGAGTATTCAGAAGTAAATGCTTTATTCTTAATACAAAAGATTACCTCACCAAGTTCGACCTAAATTCGTACAAAGGTGTTTTCCTAGGATATTCGCAAAATAGTAAAGCTTACATAATACTTAACAAACAAACAATGAAAGTTGAAGAGTCGTTAAATGTAACTTTCGATGAAACTCCTCCCCCGCCTAAAACATCACCATTGGAAGATGATGAGTTAGATCCTAAAGAAGAAGAATGTTGATGTTATTAAACAAAACCAAAAGGCGATGAACCTTGAAGACATTTCATTATACAAATAAATCAAATTGTAAATATTAAAGAATCTAAAACTCATCCCTAGAAAAACATTATTGGTAATCTAAATCAAAGAACTCTTAGGGTCGGCAAGCTCAAAGACAAAAGCACTTGTCTTTTTTCTTTATTTCAACAATAATAACCAGAAAAATAAAAATAGGCATTAAAAGATAAAAATTGGGTAATGTCCAAGCATGATTAACTAAACCAATTTAAAAACAAATGAAGGTTTTGGGAACTATCCCAAATCCCATGGATATGACCATTATAAGGAATAAAATGGTATATAAGAAATAAAACGTCGATAAAAATGTTTATCTGAAACTGCAACAAACTAGGTTAGTCGCTCAAGGTTATAATCAACAAGAAATAATTGATTATGACGAAACGTATGCACCCAGTATCAAGACTTAGGTCCATAAGGAATACTTTTAAGTCTTATGCTTGCGCACATAGTTAAAGTTATGACCAAATGGATGTGAAGAGTGCATTCCCTTAAAAAAACGGTTATATCAATGAGGGAGGTTTACGTGGCACAAGAGCCTCCGGTAATTATAGACCTCGCAAACCTAATTATGACTTATTAGAGCGTTAAGAAATCTCATTATGGTCTAAAACAAGCTCCCAAAAGCATGGTACGAGCGTTAAAAGCCATTCTTATAAAACATGAGGATACTCCAAGGGAATGGTAGATACATATCTCTTCACTAAAAGAAAGACTCCAACCTTATTATGTCCAAATATATGTTTGATGACATTATATTCGAATCAACATTTCAAAGAAATGTGTGATGACTTGCCAAGATCAAGCATGAAGAGTTTGAAATGAGAATTAGGGGAACTAAATTTTTACTTAGGATTACAAATAAAACAATTAGATGATGGAATATTTTTAATCCAATCAAAATTTATTAAGGAAATGCTTAAGAATTTGACTAGAAGTACTTCTAAGCCAATTAAAACCCCTATGTCAACGAAACTAAACTCACGAGAGACAAGAAGGGGTGAGTCCGAAGATAAAAGACGAGCAAATATATAGCCATTATATGGTAGTTTATTATACTTTAACGACAAAGTAGACCCGATATCATGTTTAGTGTTTTCCTTTGTGCACTCTTTCAAGAGGATCCCAAAACCTCTCACCTAGAAGCAGTTAAACGTATCTTCCGATACATTAAAGGCACTACAGCACTTATTGATGTATGGAATCCTAAAGGGATACGGCATGAGAACAAAAGTGTACAGCGATTCAGATCATGCGAAGATAACTTAGAACTCGCATAAGTCACATTGTGTTGTGTTTGTAGTTTAATGATATGTTTGTTGCCTAACATCTTTGGTTTTTCTAAGAAGGCAAACCGCTCTTTGCCATATCCAAAACCGAACGGATTGTAAGCGCCAAAAAGGCATGTCAACAAGCCTTTATGGAATGAAACAAGCACTCGTTAGACTATGGTGTTAGGTAAGACGACATTCCAAAAATGCTAGATAACAAAATGTGCTAAATACTAAAAGTAAAATCCCGTACAACACACACGTGAACAAAACACAAATTGATATTCGCCATCACTTCATACGCTGATAATGTTCAAAAAGGGAATATCTCTATAGAAAAGGTCTCATCGGAAGACAACATAGCCGATATTTTAACTAAACCACTTAAACGTGAGCCATTTAACTACTTACGTCTAGGTCTAGGAATGATGGATCAAATTGATTAAGTTTTCAGCATAATAAAGAAATGATAATCATCAAAGAACTGTTTGTCAAAAATCTGAGAAAAATTTTCTCAACAGGTGGCGGCCCCCTTAATTCATAAAGGGCGGCCCCCTTAATTTTAAAGGGGACCGACCAGATTTAAGGGGACCACCCACCTGACTGACTAAAATATTATTTTTCTTTTCTCTCTGTGTCTAAGTTTTCATATTGTTACAATAAAAACACAAGATTGGGAAAATTCTATAAGCAAACTTTTACAAATTCTTCCTAACTCTTTAAAACATAAAAACAATAGTCTCAATCTATAATTTTATCTAAAAATTCTTGTCCTCACACTTAGGAAGCAATTAAAATCAATTTCCATATCTTTTTGAAATATGCTAAAAAATATTTTTCCATAAGCATAAGTCACTTACTTGGTTGTCAAAAGTATATAATCTAATATATATTTTCGACAATCTGGTTTGAGCAAAAAATTCAAATCAAGGAGCCTTTGGGATTATTTCTTTAGGTTATACATGTCATATGGTCGAAATAAAATCGCTACTTCCACATTTGTTGCACTTAGTGCACACACTAGTATTTTCAACAAAAGTTTGGTTCGTTTTAACTAAAACCCTGCTTGTCAAGAAAATTTCTTTGTGCATTATATCTAGTTACTATTTATATGCTCTTCACTCTTTTGGTCTTCATTTCATATAAGATTTATATGCCAAAAATTATGGATATCGTTATAAACCATACAACTTGTCATATATATGGTAGAATGGTTCTGGAATGCCTTAATGTGCTATTGCTAAAAAATCATAATTGCCATAAAGGATGAACTTGCTACAAATTAATCACCACCAAAACAAAACCTCACACAAAATTTCAAGAAAAATTCGATTTTGGGAAATCTGGGGTAAATAGCATTAGGGCGGCCCCCGAATCATAAAGGGCGATCCCCTTATCTTTAAGGGGACCGACCCCTAATCATTGACCATCCAAGACCAGTACGGGTAAAACAATATCTTCAATCGCTTTTATGTACCAAATACCCTCTAGACATAGCTACTGTTTCCCTAAACTCACAAACATTTCTTGGATTTGATCCTTTAAATGTTCACTCTTTCCATTTAAAAAACCGTTCCTCCACTATAAAAACATCCTCAACCATCATCATTCAAATCAACCTCCCACAAGGACAACTCTAACAAACCCACATCCGAAACCATTAAGGGTATCCAAAAATGAGTGTGAAACCCATTTGGAAGAAGAAACTAAACCCTTGTAACACATCCAATGAGCTCAATGTAAGTTCACCTACACCAATGCCAAAACCACTCACTCCTCATCATGAACCATCTCAAGAAAACAATCACCCCAATCAAGCATTACCAAATCCTTACATTTGAAGGACACTCCCTTCTTCCGCCACCACAAGTTGTCTCACATCCATTATTTCCCAATTCACCCATCAATTCACAGTAACTCACACACAAATCCACCTCAAATGACAACCAAACACAACAACACCACCTCTTACCATCCAAGTAAGAAAGCCTAGTTTACTTAATCAAGTACAAGATTCTATCAACCCTCTTTGTCAATCATCTCTCCTCAACAACAAAACAAAACATTCCATATCACCCATACTCTCCCAATCCTACACACACCCTCAACATTAAACCAAGTTAAAACCAATTTTGGGGTATTGCCCATGTTGCATCTCAACATCCAAAAACAATTCCAAGCTTTTTCATGAGGATATCAATTGGAATTGAATTCCTCCTCACTTCGACCACAATCCACCACCTAGAGTTCAAAGGAGATTACCTTCCACAGACCGCCATCCGCATGCCAAACTCTTCATAACAACTAAATAATCTCTAACATCCAACAAACAATCGTCAAACACTTTTGTGTCGGCAAGCAATTCAACAAAACCTTCTATGGCTATATAGATTTTTTTTTCATGATGTATCAATATGCTTCTAAAAGCATATTTGAGTTTTTTCTTTTTTGTATGCTTTGTGTAGTTCACATACAATGTTTCTAAAAGAATAAACTTATCATTTGCTTTGAAGATATGCTGCACATGTCATAATTTTTTTTCTTCCTTCTTGCCACATGTTGAGAAAATATTTGTATGTGTTCTAACTCGTTTTTTTGTAGCCAAGAAACCATAAGTATGCTCGAGTTTCATGGTTCCCTCGAACTAGGGAGCACACATCAAGGGTGCATTTATCCGTTAGATTTTAACAAGCAATTCTCTGACAATAGCCTTTTTGATATTCTACAAAAAGGGGGAGAAATGACAAAAACCACTAAATCCTTGTTTAAAAATAGATTTTACATTTAATATGAGGTTTTTAAATTTTGTAATCACAAAAATAGGGAGACTGTTGATAGAAATAATGCCATAAAAACATTATTACTATTTTCACATCTTTACATTTTTTGATAATCACAAAATACAAAAATTTTGCAATGTAAAATTAAACTTAAACAAGTAATTCAGTATAAATTTTTCATTGTGCGAAAAATATATCACTTAAATGTATGAATAAAATAAATGTCTTAATGCATTTTATGATAAAAATGAGATTTTTATTCAAAAACCTCACACTTTTAAAAAAATGTAGTAAAAACATTTTTATAAAAACATTACAAAACAATTTACTAACAATTATAAAAATGTTTTATTCAAAATAAACATTTTGAAATTCAAATTTTTGGACCTAAAACGGCTAGAAAGTTCCAGAAAATTCTCCCTACACAAAAGGACAAACTGGGGAGCGCCCAGTCTAGGGCGGCCCCCTTAAAATACACGGGCGGCCCCTTTATCTTTAAGGGGACCGCCCACACAAATTAAGTGGACCGCTAATAGTAGAACGCTCCTCTATAATGTCCTATAAATACCATGGAACTATTCTCCACTATTTTCTCACCTTTTGCACTCATTCTTTCTGATAAAAAACATCCCACACATCTCATTAAAATCCTTTGATTATTTAATCATAAAGCTTTGTTTCCAAGTGATCCAAGCTTAAATCCTCAAGTGCAAGAGAAGAATACTTCCTCATCAAGTGAAGAAGTATTACACCTTTGTGTGTTGTTGCAATCTTATTGCATCCATATCATAACATGTAAATCATTTGTAAATCTTGTAAAGTTGTGTAGTGTTAGATCTTGGTGATTGTTGGTAAGTATATGTTGGAACTTGCTTGGTGATACTTTCCTAGTATTGTTTAGTTAGTAGTGATTATATCAGAGGCTTGGTAAAAGTAGTGGTGTGAAGAAAACTAGTGTGAAGAATTGTGTAGTCCGTGAAGACAAAGTTGTGGATGAAGGTTTGTGATAGATTGGTTCTAGCTAAAGAACTAGACATCTAGCTTAGTGTCAGAAATCAAGATAAGCGAAAGTTGTGTAAGTTTTTCTCTGCCATAAGAGAGCTTGTTGACATAGTGAAGAAAACTCTCGAGTTTAGTGCTCGAGGAGTGGAGTAGGGCGAAGAGGTGCTTCGTTACCGAAGCACTATAAATCCGCGCGTTGAGGATTGATTAGTATCTTACTCTTATCTCCTATTTCTTACATGTAAATTTCTCATACTATCCTATTAATTGTTTAGATAAGTATATTGTTCATATTGTGCAAGTGTTGAATTCACATAAAGTCGAATCTAGAATTTTTACAAACACTTTAAAACCTTAAATTAAAAAGCAGTAAACTATTCAACCCTCCTTCTAGTTTTCCACAGACAAGTAAATTTCAAAATAAGGCCCCTAATTGCTTTTAGAATCATCTTTAAAAAAGTAGTACACATACATCAAATAACTTGATTGCAAAGACCTTATACTGGGTACAAATAAAATCTGCATGTTGATAGAAAATATTAATCGACTTTAGGCCCCGATCAAGTAAGGAAAAAGTCTTTCCCACGTTAAGCAAAAAGCATAAAAGTTGTAGTACTCTAAGTTGTGAAATCCCAAAAAACATTTTGTGGTCTAACTCCATTTAAAGAGTCGGGGAATCAATTTTTAATATATGAAGGTCATGCGATCACACATAAAACAATCAAACAAGCATGCAATAAACATAGGCATTCATCGATTATTGCATATCATACAATTAACACATAAATACGTATGTATAATAAAGATGTAAGGTTTATAAACCATGATAAATATGCATGTATTTATTCATTGCATCTTTAAACATGTAAATAATGCAAATAAGCTGAAAAACGGTGAATTTAAAGCAAGTAAAAAGACACACATTTTAAATCACGTAAAATCTGCAAACTAGGTTCCCTTTTCTAGATTATAGGAACTCTTAGGATTCATTATTTCACCAAAATAAGCCTAAGGGGCTGCCAACAAAATAAACAAAGAAAACAAGCAAAAACAAACATTTTTTAGCGATTTTAACTTTGGGGGGGGGGGGGGGGGGTGGGGGGGGGGTGGTGGGGGTTGGTGTTTTTTTTTTAATGTATTTAAAAAACACCATTAGCGAACGGCTTGTGACGCCACTGTTGAGATTTGGTATCTAATAACCTATATTAACACGTAATATATGCAACGGATATGGTCCTAAAGGGATGCGTATGATGTGACTAATTAACATAATACAATAACTTAATAGTGTACCTCTCGGTTCTTGATTCGAGCAACAATGAAGCTTAAAAAACTTGCCTTGTTCTTTACCAAAACCCACGAAACACTTACAAAACATCAAATTAGATGTTTTTCTATTCTATGAGATAGTTCCACACTACACCGTCAGTGATTACTAACAACCCGAATTGCTAGGTTCTAACTTTCACGATCAGAAAACAGAAACCCTTGTTTTGTGTTTTAATTAATATCGTGATCATAAAAACCCTAAAAGTGTAACATTCAATTGATTTTATATGGATAAAATAAGAGAAAGAATCACCAACTTTTTATTCTAAGTGGATTTGTATTTAGAAAGATGAGTATCCAAGACATTCCAAATACAATACCAAATACTTAATTATCAAGTTATGGTTTCTTTCCTTTTCTTTTACCTTTTGGCCGGCCCTTATTTACAAAATAGTCAATTGTAAATTGATTTTTGGACCTTAACTGTTTTAACAAGTACAATACATCTTAATTAGATGACCTACTCGTTAATTATTCGTCAAACGAGCTAACTAACGATTGTTAAGTAATCGTGAAATAATGACTAATATAATTAATATAAATACATTATTAAAGATTGTATCTTGATGCATACGTGTGTGACCCCATAGGCTTACGTTTCTCCAGCCGTATATACATTTACTATTATATGAGCATATCCGAATATACGGTGTGTGCTTGGAAGGGCATACGGCGTAAGCTCTTCATCACTTAGTCCATTTTAAATCCTTGACGTATTAAAGGAGCTCATTACCGCCATATGCTCTAGGATGGCATATAACGTGTATGATTTGGTTGGAAAATTATGCCTTCGTCCACATTTAATTCTCTTTTGGCTCGTTCTAGTCCCCACCCTTTTTTTTTTTTTTTTTTTTTTTTTTTTTTTTTTTTTTTTCGCGAAGAAATGTATCCTCTTTTATTGCTTTAATTAAACAATATCAATAATTTATAATCATAATCAAACACAAAAAAGAGACAAAAATGATGAATTATCGTGAGAATTTGATAGCTAAAACATGTATGATTAATGAGCTGTCATTTTTCAAACAATTTTGTTCTTACAAAAGGAGAAGTTAGTTTGACGTAGTCCACATAAACGAGTATATGTGTGAGTAAGAAGCTCTCCTTACTTAGCAGTAAAGTTCTTATAACTTGATATTGCAGCAGTCAGCTTAGTACGAGCACCCAACTAAGCTCCCTGCATCTGCTTCACAATTTCATCCCATAAATCCTTGGCAGTCTCACAACTGTTAATGTTCATTAGAATATCATTCGGGATACTGAGAATCAGAAGATCTTTAGCAAGATCATCAGCTTCAACCAATTTATTTTCAACAACATTATATTCACTCGAATCTCTCACGTAAGGTGGTCCTTCAGCAACTTGACCCATGATTAGTGGACAAGGTCCATTTCTCGATGAATCTTTTATGTAAGGTCCAAGAGGTTGTTTTACGATATACTGATAGAAACGAATTTTCAACTGAGTATACTTTTCCCTCACACATATTACTTGTCGAAGGTCTTTATAAAAGTAGTGTCCGTATAATCTCGGATTAACCATCTGGTTATAAATCTTGATGAGATACTTAACTGTACAAACACATAAGCATACTGTAAACATTGTACAACTATGTAACGCAAAGAGTAGAGTGTCTGAATAAAAAATATGAATTCCCATTGCACAATTACTATTATCTTGATGCTTGAAGCTTATATGATCACGAACCCAATTTAATAAATCCCGAATTCCTGGTCTTCCGTAAACCAAAATGAACCTTAAATCAATATTTGGTTTCTTGACTGCGTTAAAAGATAAACGATACTAAAATTAGGAGTAAACAGTTTAAAGACACAAAGGACCAAAATTGCAATTCGTTGCATTTCTTTAAGATATAAAAATCCAAAACCCTAGCAAACGTAACCCCTCTTTCTAAACCGCAGCTTCTTGTTGTTGTTGAGGTTGAAGTTTGAAGAAAGCAAAAATGGCGAAATCAATGAGATGTAAGAGAGAAAAGAGACTTCGGGCAATAAAAAGAGAGATGGTGGGACCCATTTACGAGAAGAAAGATGAAGCTAAATATGCGGCTCTTGAAGCTGCTCTTAACGCTCCTAAACTCCCTGTTCGTACCCGACCCGACAATGAAACCATGTCTTTGGATGCTCCTGCTGACATCATCACCACTACTATTACTAATGGCGACATGGGTACTTTTTTTCTGCTAATATTATATCAACTTATCAAAGTTTATTTCTTTTCTAAGTTGGGTATTTTATAAACTACTAGCATTTATGTTGAGTTTTAGTTAGGAAAATGTTTTTAATAGTAGCCAAATTGTTAAATTTTAACAATTTGTTTTAGGAATTAGGGATTTTTGTGCTCAAGTGATTCTGCTGGTTGTTGTGTTTGCAAGGAATCCTACAAGGGTAGTATTAGGGGGTCTTTGAATCAGCTTTTTTTGTCGGCTTATTAACTTATTAGAATTTGGAAAAGTTTGCAAGCTGCTTCCTCCTACAAAAATTATTTTATTGACTTAAAAAAACCATAAACTCAACTTATAACCTCATAAGTTCGAAAAAGTGAGGCTTATTGATCATCACACGATTCTTTTCAGCTCATACGCCGACAAAATAAGTTAATATTAGCCAGCCTTGGTAATAAGCTCTTTTGTTTCTTTAGATCGGTATGATGGTTGATATACATACGGTACATCTTTAAGGATTTATTCTTTGAAAAGGGGGTGTTTTGGGATGGCTAGTTTAAAATTTTATTTTTTAGTAAACTAAGTATATTTATATTCCAAAAGCTCAAAGCACTTATCTCATTAAAGAAGGTGGAATACAAAGCACTTGATAATGCAGTGATCTGTAAAGGAACGGGATAAAAAGAGTTTGTTTTCCCGGAAGAAGATGAAAGGATCGAAGGAAGGTTCAAAACAATTTAATTGGATATAAAAGAATATAGAAATATATCACTCCAAATCTTATTCAAATCATTAAACAAGCCTAGATCTGGATTAGCGTTTGTTTATACCTTACACTGTCTTTAACAGTCATTTCACTCTTAGTCTGTTTATATCTAACTCGTGCATAAGAATAATTTAGTAAAGTATGACACTTTTTTTTTTCTTTCTATCAATTTTAGTAACAAGCAAATAAAGTTATTGTGTCATCTATTTTCTGTTGAAACTTAAGAACTCGTTAGGGTAAGGGGCAAATTAATCTGGTCGATGAATATTTCTATTAGATCTTTCTGAATTCTGAGTGCTCATTTCAAGTGGAAAGTTCCAGCAAATGTAATCTATGTAGTCTAACTAGTCTCCCTTGCGGTCATGTTTTTCTAGGATCTGATGAGCTGATAAACCTTAGAACTGTGATAAAACTATTTGTTTTGACTATTGTGGGTATATGTTTTGATCAAAAAAAACATTTTTAAATAAAGTCAACATACAAGTGTCTAATCTTTCATAATTTGGTACAATTCAAAAATTGTGACAATATGGATTATGCATGATTAAACTTATTTTATGTTTCTGGCTGTATGATTTAACAGACGTGGAGATGGATGATGGCAACCAAAGCAGCAAGTCATTGAAGCCGATGGGGAAGAGGATGAAAAAGAAACTAAAACTCAGCAAGAAAAAGTACCGCGGCAAGGGGAAGATCAGGAAGAAGAATGTGTAGCTCCATTTATTGCAATGCTAAATACTTCATCATCTACAAGGTGAATCAATGATCCCATCAGCCTCCTACTTGTTAACAGAGTCTTCACTTTGGTTTCTATCAGGCTAAGTTGTATGCTCTTTACTTTAATCCATAACTATGGAATCAGTGACAAACTTCATGTATTTGCTGCATTTTATACATTAGTCCAATTTTGTGACCCTTCAGTGTTGTGTTTTTTTACAAGTGTCGTGTTTTTACAAGAGCTCTAAAATTATATTGAAAGAAAATCAAAGCGCCATTTCATAAGATATACCCAAGTGAATCGAGCATAAGTCATCGTATAAACGAAACATGAATTTGGAACCTACTTTTGGTAGAAACATGAGAGGTCTTTCAACACGTTAGAGTGCACACAAACAAAAAGAGATTAGAAAAAGAAACACTTTTATTAATTGGCAAAACTGAAAATTTTGCAAGTTTACATGACTACAGTTAGAAATATCATGACTTTTTAACTGCCTTAACGTCACTGACGACACTAAAAATTTTAAACGAGATGCGGAAACCTGACCTAAACGAGAATGTTATAAATATAATACCGAGGAAAAACGATTCAACCAAAACGAATGTTATAAATATAATACCGAGGAAAAACGATTCAGACCAAATTTTATGGTTGAATCGATTTTTTCCACGGTAATATATTTAATAACATTCGTTTTGGTTGAATCGTTTTTCCTCGGTATTATATTTATAACATTCTCGTTTAGGTCATGTTTCCGCATCTCGTTTAAAATTTTTAGTGTCGTCAGTGACGTTAAGGCAGTTAAAAAGTCATGATATTTCTAACTGTAGTCATGTAAACTTGCAAAATTTTCAGTTTTGCCAATTAATAAAAGTGTTTCTTTTTCTAATCTCTTTTTGTTTGTGTGCACTCTAACGTGTGAAGACCTTCTCATGTTTCTACAAAAGAAGGTTCCAAATACCATGTTTCGTTTATTGATGACTATGCTCGATACACTTGGGTTTATCTTATGAAATGGCGCTTTGATTTTCTTTCAATATAATTTTAGAGCTCTTGTAAAAACACGACACTTGTAAAAACACAACACTGAAGGGTCACAAAATTGGACTAATGTATAAAATGCAGCAAATACATGAAGTTTGTCACTGATTCCATAGTTATGGATTAAAGTAAAGAGCATACAACTTAGCCTGATAGAAACCAAAGTGAAGACTCTGTTAACAAGTAGGAGGCTGATGGGATCATTGATTCACCTTGTAGATGATGAAGTATTTAGCATTGCAATAAATGGAGCTACACATTCTTCTTCCTGATCTTCCCCTTGCCGCGGTACTTTTTCTTGCTGAGTTTTAGTTTCTTTTTCATCCTCTTCCCCATCGGCTTCAATGACTTGCTGCTTTGGTTGCCATCATCCATCTCCACGTCTGTTAAATCATACAGCCAGAAACATAAAATAAGTTTAATCATGCATAATCCATATTGTCACAAATTTTGAATTTGTACCAAATATGAAAAGCTAGACACTTGTAATGTTGACTTTATAAAATGCTTTTTTTGGATCAAAACATATACCCACAATAGTCAAAACAAATAGTTTTACCACAGTTCTAAGGTTTATCAGCTCATCAGATCCTAGAAAAACATGACCGCAAGGGAGACTAGTTAGACTACATAGATTACATTTGCCGGAACTTTCCACTTGAAATGAGCACTCAGAATTCAGAAAGATCTAATAGAAATATTCATCGACCAGATTAATTTGCCCCTTACCCTAACGAGTTCTTAAGTTTCAACAGAAAATAGATGACACAATAACTTTATTTGCTTGTTACTAAAATTGATAGAAAGAAAAAAAAAAGTGTCATACTTTACTAAATTATTCTTATGCACTATTTAATAAAAATCAGACTAAGAAGATGGACTGTTACGCACAGTGTACGTATAACAAATGTAATCCAGATCAAGGCTTGTTTAATGATTGAATAAGATTTGAGAGATATATTTCCTATATACTTTCTATCCAAATCTTCCAAATGTTTTGAACCTCCTTCGATCCTTCATCTTCTCCGAAAAACAAACTCGATATTATCCCGTCTCCTTACAGATCACTGCCTTATCAAGTGCTTAGTATCCACTTTTCTTTATGCAGATAAAGATGCTTTGAGCTTATAGAATAAAACTACTTAGTTTACTAAAAAAATAACATTTAAACTAAGCCATCCCAAACACCCCCTTTTCAAAAATAAATCCTTAAAGATGTACCGTATGTATATCAACCATCATACCGATCTAAAGAAACAAAAGAGCTTATTACCAAGGCTGGCTAATATTAACTTATTTTGTCGGCGTATGAGCTGAAAAGAATCGTGTGAAGATCATAAGCCCACTTTATTCGACTTATGAGGTTATAAAGTTGAGTTTATGGTTTTTTAAGTCAATAAACTCATAATAAGTCGGAGGAAGCAGCTTGCAAACTTTTCCAAATTCTAATAAGTTAATAAGCCGACAAAAAAAGCTGATTCAAAGACCCCCTAATACTACCCTTGTAGGATTCCTTGCAAACACAACAACAGCTAATCAACTTGAAAAAAAAAAAAAAAGCAACAAAAATCCCTAAATCCTAAAACAAATTTATTAAAAAATTTAACAATTTGGCTACAATAAAAACATTTCCTAACTAAAACTCACATAAATGCTGAGTATTTTATAAACTACCCAACTATGAAAACAAAAACACTTTGATAAGTTGATATAATATTAGCAGAAAAAAAGTACCCATGTCGCCATTAGTAATAGTAGTGGTGATGATGTCAGCAGGAGCATCCAAAGACATGGTTTCATTGTCGGGTCGGGTACGAACAGGGAGTTTAGGAGCGTTAAGAGCAGCTTCAAGAGCCGCATATTTAGCTTCATCTTTCTTCTCGTAAATGGGTCCCACCATCTCTCTTTTTATTGCCCGAAGTCTCTTTTCTCTCTTACATCTCATTGATTTCGCCATTTTTGCTTTCTTCAAACTTCAACCTCAACAACAACAAGAAGCTGCGGTTTAGAAAGAGGGGTTACGTAAGCTATGTTATTGATTTTTTATATCTAAAAGAAAGAGAACGAATGCAAATTTGTGTCCTTTGTGTCGTTTAAACTGTTTACTCCTAATTTTAGTATGTTTATCTTTTAACGCCAGTCAAAGAACCAAATATTGTTTAAGATCATTTTGGTTTTCGGAAGACCAGGAATTCGGGATTTATAAATTGGGTCGAGATCATAAGCTTCAAGCATCAAGATAATAGTAATTGTGCAATGGGAATTCATATTTTTTATTCAGACACTCTACTCTTTGCGTTACATAGTTGTACAATGTTTACAGTATGCTTATGTGTTTGTACAGTTAAGTATCTCAATCAAGATAAAAACCAAAGGTAAATCCGAGATTATACGGACACTACTTTTATAAAGACCTTCGACAAGTAATATGTGTGAGGGTAAAGTATACTCAGTTGAAAATTCGTTTCTATCAGTATATCGTAAAACAACCTCTTAGACCTTACATAAAAGATTCATCGAGAAAATGGACCTAGTCCACTAATCATGGGTCAAGTTGCCTAAGGACCACCTACGTGAGAGATCAAGTGAATAAATGTTGTGAAAATCAAAAGAAAATTGGTTGAAGCTGATTATTTCTTGCTTAAAGATCTTCTTATTCTCAGTATCCCGAATGGATATTCTAAAATGAACATTAACAGTTTGTGAGACTGCCAAGGATTTAAATGGTATTAAATTGTGAAGCAGATGCAGGGAGCTTAGTTGGGTGCTCGTACTAAGCTGACTGCTGCAATATCAAGTTATAAGAACTTTACTGCTAAGTAGGGAGAGCTTCTTACTCACACATATACTCGTTTATGTGGACTACGTCAAACTAACTTCTCCTTTTGTAAGAACAAAATGTATTGAAAATGACAGCTCATTAATCATACATGTTTTAGCTATCAAATTCTCACGATAATTCATCATTTTTGTCTTTTTGTGATTCAATATGATACCAAATTATTGTAAATGTTTATTTAAAGCAAAAGAATAATTCTCGCGAAAAAGACTAGAAAACGAGCCAAAGATGCCTAAAAAGAAGAAGGCATATTCCAACAAATCTAAATCGTCATATGCCACCTAAGCATATGGCGGGATAGCTCTCGTCAAGAATTAAAATGGACTAAGTGAGTGAATAGCTTACGCCGAAGCCCTTCAATCACACACCGATATTCGGATATGCTCATATAATATTAAATGTATAACGGCTGGAGAAACGAAAGCCTATGGGGTCACACACAATTCATCAAGATACAATCATTAATAATGGTATATTATATTAATTATATTAGTCATTATTTCACGATTACTTAACAATCGTTAGTTAGCTCGTTTGACGAATAATTAACGAAAGGTCGTATAATTAATATGTATTGTACATGTTAAACAGTTAAGTCCAAAAATCAATATACATTGACTATATTGTAAATAAGGGCGGCCAAAGGTAAAAAGAAAGGAAAGAAACCATAACTTGCTCCTTAAGTTATTTGTATTGTATTAGGAATGTCTTGGACTCATCTTATAAATACAAATCCCATAGAAACAAGTGGTGATTCTTTTTCTCTTCTTATATCCATAAAAAATCAATTGCATGTTACCCTTTAGGGTTTATATGTCGATATTAATAAAACACAAAACCCAGGGTTTTGTTCTTGATCGTGAAAGTTAGAACTAGCATTCGGGTTGTAATCCATGACGTGTAGTGTGGACTATTCCATAGAAAACATCTAATTTGATGTTTTGTAAGTGTTTCGTGGGTTTTGGTAAAGAACAAGGCAAGTTTTTTAAGCTTCATTGTTGCTCGAATCAAGAACCGAGAGGTACACTATTAAGTTATTGTATTATGTTAATTAGTCACATCATACGCATCCCTTTAGGACCATATCCGTTGCATATATTACGTGTTAATATAGGTTATTAGATAACAAATCTCAACAGTGGCGTCACAAGCCGTTCGTATGGTGTTTTAAATACATAAAAACCAGTAAAATCGCTAAAAAATGTTTGTTTTTGCTTGTTTTCTTTGTTTATTTTGTTGGCAACCCATTAGGCTTATTTTGGTGAAATAATGAATCCTAAACTTCCTTAATCTAAGATAAAAGGGAACCTAGTTTGCAGATTTTACGTGATTTAAAACGTGTGTCTTTTTACTTGCTTTAAATTCACCGTTTTTCGGCTTATTTGCGTTATTTACATGTTTAAATGCCATGATAAATACATGCATATTTATCATGGTTTATAAACCTTACATCTTTATTATACATACGTATTTATGTGTTAATTGTATGATATGCAATAATCGATGAATGCCTATGTTTAGATTTGCATGCTTGATTAGATTTGTTTTATAGGCTGATCGCATGTCCATCGTATATTAAAAATTGAATCCCGACCCTCTCTAAATGGAGTTAGACCACAAAATGTTTTTTGGGATTTCACAACTTAGAGTACTACAACTTTTATGCTTTTTGCTTAACGTGGGAAAGACTTTTTCCTTACTTGATCGGGGCCTAAAGTCGATTAATATTTTCTATCAACATGCAGATTTTATTTGTACCCAGTAAAAGGACATTGCAAAAATCAAGTTTATTTTGGGAAAAATGTTTTTTTTGGTGTAACTACTTTTTAAAGATGATTCTAAAAGCAATGTGTGGCCATATTAGAAATTTACTTGTTTGTGGAGAACTAAATGGGGTTTAGAATAGTTAACTGCTTTTACTTTAAGTTTTAAAGTGTTTGTAAAAAATTTACGATTCGACTTTATGTGAATTCAACACTTGCACAATATGAATCAAAATACTATATCTAAACAATTAATAGGTGAAGTATGAGAAATTAATGTAAGACAAAGATAAAGAGTAAGAACAATCATAACCACACCGCGAGGATTTATTGCTTCGGTTAACGAAACAACCTCTTCGCCCAACTCTTACACTCAGACCACCTAACTCGAGAGTTATCTACACTATTTCAACAAGAACTCATATGGCAGAGAAAAACTACACAACTTTTCGCTTATCTTGATTTCTACACTAAGCTAGATTGTCTATTCTATAGCTAACCAATCTATCACAACTACACTACACAACTTTGCTTCACGACTGACACAACATCTTCACACCTTAGTTTTTCTACACACCAAACTATCAAAGCCACTGCAATAATCACACCTAAACTAACAATACTAGGAAAGATCACCAAGAATCCACCTATACTTACAACAATAACCAAGATCAACAACTACACAACATTACAAGATTTTACAAATTGATTTACAAGGTGAAATATATTGATGTAATGATTGGTCAACAAACACACAAAGGTGTAAAACTTCCTCACTGATGTATGATGTCATACTCTCTTTGCACTTGAGGATTTAAGCTTGAGTAAGCCATGGAAAGCAAAGCTTTAAAGAATAATATTATTAAACGAATTTAATGATAAATTAAAGATGTGTGGGCTGTTTTTTATCAGAAAGAATGAGTGCAAAAGATGAGAAAATAGTGGAGAATATTCCAGTATTTTATGAGGCCATTCTAGAGGAGCGTTCTACCTAAGGTGCTTCCCCTTAAATAGGTGGGCGGTCCCCTTAAAGATAAAGGGGTCGCCCGTGTATTTAAGGGGGCCGCCCTAGACTAGGCGCTCCCCAGTTTGTCCTTTTGTGTAGGGAGAATTTTCTGGAACTTTCTAGCCGTTTTAGGTCCGAAAATTTGAATTTCAAAATGTTTATTTTGAATAAAACATTTCTTTAATTGAAAAATGTTTGGTATGTTTTATAAAAATGTATTTACAACATTTTATAAAAGTGTGAGGTTGAATAAAAATTTCCTTTGATCATAAAATGCATTAAGCATTTATTTATTCATACCTTTAAGTGATATAATTTTCGAAATGAAAATTTACTACTAATTACTTGTTTACGTTTAATTTTACATTGACATTTTTATCTTTTTGATTAACAAATGTAAAAGATGTGAAAAAATATTAATAATGTATTTAGGCCAATATTTCTATCAACAGTCACCCTCTTTTAGTTGATTACAAAATTTAAAACTCATTTAAATGTAAAATTATATTTAAACAAGTATTTAGTGAATTTTATGTCATTCTTCCCCATTTTGTAAATCAAAAAAGGCCATTGTCCGAGAATTGCTAGTAAAATCACGAAAAAATTCCCCCCCTTGAATGTGTGCATCCCCCTAGTTCGAGGCAACCAAAGAATCGAAGCTATGGATTTCTTGCTACAAAAACGAGTTAAACATACAAAAATTTCTAACATGAAGCAAGGAAGTAAGAAAAAATATGACAAGTGCAACAAACATCAAAGCAAAGATACTTATTCATTTAGAACAATGTATGTGACACTACACACCAACATACATAAAAAAGAAAAACAAATAAGCTTTAGAAGTCATATTGATAACATCATGAAAAAAAAAAAAACGCTAAATATCCATAGAAGGATTTTTGACTTTCATGCGACAGCAAAAGGTGTTTGACGATTGTTTTGTAGGCATTTACGAGATTAGTTAGTTTGTTGATGAAAGTTTGGAGCCGGAGCGGTTTGTGGAATGGTAATCTCTTGAACTCTAGGTGATGATTGTCGAGTGAGTAGGAATTCAATCCAATTGATGTCCTCACTTAAAGCAAGGAAATTTTTTTGGGTGAAGATGCAACAAGGCAATACCCCAACATAGGTTTCAACATGTTAAATGTTGAGGGTGTGTGGTAGGTTTTGAGAGTAATGTGAATAAGGGAATGTTTTGTTTTGTATTTGAGAGAGATGGTCATGACAAAAGAGGTTTGATAGATCTTGTACTTGATTAATGTCATCAACTATGCATTCTCTACTTGGTAGATAGATGTGGTGTAAGTTTAGTTTGGTGATGTCAACTTGATTGGATCTTTAGTGTGAGTTACATGTTAATTGATTGTTGAGACTGGTGAAAATAGAGGATGTGAGACAACTTGTGGTGATGTGGTAGTGTCCTTAATGTAAGGATTTGATAATGCTTGATTGGGGTGATTGTTTTCTTGAGATGGTTCATGATGAGGAGTGAGTGGTTTTGGCATTGTTGTAGGTTGAAATTACATGATCCTCATTGGATGTGTTACAAGTTTAGTTTACTCGCTTCCAAATGTTTCACACCATGTTTGGTACCCATAATGGTTATTGATTGTGTTTGTTAGGTAGATGTCATTTGTGCGGAGGATTGAGATGAAATAGGTTGAGGATGTATTTATAGTGGAGGAAAGGTTTAAATTAGGAAGAATGAACATTTAAAGGATCAAATCCAAGAAATGTTTGTGAATTTAGGGAAACAGTAGCTAAGTCTAGAGGGTATTTGGTCAAAAAGGGATGAAAATACTGTTTTACCCGTGAACTGTCTAGGCCGGTCCCCTTAATTATGGGTCGGTCCCCTTAAAGATATGGGGATCGGCCCTTTATGAATTAAAGGGGCCGCCTACTGCTATTTCCCAGATTTCCAAAAAATCGATTTTTCTCAAAATTTTGTGTGAGGGTTTTTGTTTTTGGTGTTAATTTGTAGCAATTCATCCCTTTTATGGCATAAAGATTTTTTAGCACATAGCAATAAGCATTCAACAATCACAATATATGACAAGTTGTGTAGGAACACGATTTCCAATAATTTGGCATATAAACAATATGAATTTGAAGACCAAAAGAGTGAAGAGCATATAAATAGTTAACTAGATTATGCCAAAGAAATTTTCTTGACCAAGAGGGTTAAGTTAAAAACTGTAACCAAACTTTTGTGCAAATACCAGTGTGTGCCTAAGTGCAACAAAATGTGGATTAGCGATTATTTCGACACTAAAGACATGAAAACCTAAAGAAATAATCCAAAGGCACCTGATTTGAGTTTGCTCAAACAAGATTGTCGAAAAATATATATAGATTATAATACTATTGACAACATGAAAGAGAACATTAATGCATATGTGAAAAATATTTTAGCATAACTACAACAAGATATGAAAATTGATTTACATGTGGCACCTATTGGTGAGAAAGGACTTTTTTAGAAAAAATAGATTGAAGAACTATTGTATGCTATTATATATGAATATAGAAGAAATTGTAAAAGTTTTGCTTATAGACTTTTCCAATCTTGTGTATTTTAAGTAAAAAAGAAACTTAACGGACAGAGATAAAAGAAAAATAATATTTAAGTCCAGTCCAGGATGGTGGTCCCCTTAAAGTCTGGCCGGTCCCCTTAAAATTAAGGGGGCCGCCCTTTATGAATTAAGGGGGCCACCACCTATTTCAGAGAAAAATTTTCTCAGATTTTTGACAAACAGTTCTTTGATGATTATCATTTCTTTATTATGCCGAAAACTTAATCAATTTGTTCCATCATTCCTAGACCTAGACGTAAGTAGTTTAAATTGGGGGGGGGGGGGGGGGGGCTCATGTTTTAAGTGGTTTAGTTAGAATATCGACTATGTTGTCTTCCAGAAGACTTTTCTATATAGATATTCCCTTAATGAACATTATATCGCGAATGAAGTGAAGGCTAACCTCAATGTGTTTTGTTCGTGAGTGTTGAACGGGATTCTTACTTAAGTCTATAGCCCATTTGTTATCACGCTTTTTAGAATTCGTCTAACTACACCATATTCAACGATAGCTTGTTTCATCCATAAGTCTTGTTGACATGCCTTTTTGGCGCTTACATATTCCGCTTCGGTTATGGATATGGCAAGAGCGGTTTGCTTCTTCGAAAACCAAGATGTTAGGCAACATCTCATAAACATACAAACACCACTAGTGCTCTTGCGATCTACGTAATCTCTCGCATGAATCTGAAATCCGCATACATAGTAAATTATCATGTTTCTATGCGGATCCCTAAGGAAACCAAAATCCTAAATGCGTAGTGCCATTTAATGTAATCGGGGAGTGAGAAGATACGTTTAACTGCTTCTAGGTGAGAGGTTTTGGGATCCTCTTGAAAGAGTGCACAAAGGCAAACACTAAACATGATATCGGGTCTACTTGCCGTTAAGTATAATAAACTACCTATCATGCCTCTAATTTGTATTATCTACGACTCACCGTCTTCGACTCTTCGTGAGTTTTAGTTTCCCCGTAACATAGGGGTTTTCATTGGCTTAGAGTCTTCTAGTCCAAATTTCTTAAGCATTTCCTTAATATATTTTGATTGATTAAAAAATATTCCATCATCTAATTGTTTTATTTGTAATCCTAAGAAAAAATTTAGTTCCCCCATCATACTCATTTCAAACTCATCATGCATGATCTTGGCAAAGTCATCACACATTTCTTGACAAGTTGATCCGAATATAATGTCATCAACATATATTTGTGTGACAATTAATAAGGTATGGAGTCTTTCTTTTTGATTTAAGATATGTTATCTACCATTCCCATGGAGTAATCATGTTTAATAAGAACAGCCCTCTCTGCATTTTAAATCAACGTAAAACCAAGCTTTTTGGGGCTTGTTTCGACCAGATAAAAGATTTCTTAAGTTCTATAGACAAAATTAGGTTTTGTCGAGGTCTATAAATCCCGGAGGCTGGCCACGGTAAACCCCGTCATTGAATAAAACCGTTAAGGAATGCACTCTTCACATCCATTTGGTATAACTTAAAGTCTAGTGCGCAAGCATAAGCTAAAAGTATTCTTAAAGGACCTAGTCAAGCAACTGGTTTCTAAGTAAATCCTGTCATAATCAATTCCATTCTGTTGTTATAACCTTGAGCGACTATAACCTAGCTTTGTTCTAGTTACGGAATACCATTTTTATCGAGTTCATTTCTATATACCAATTTATTCCTATAATGGTTCATAACCATGGATAGGGACTAGTTCCCAAACATCATTTGTTTTAAATTGGTTTAGTTCCTCTTGCATGGCCATTACCCAATTTTCAATCTTTTAATGCCTCATTTATATTTTTAGGTTTTATTGTCGAAATAAAGCAAAAGAAATTGCTTTTGTCTTGAGCTTGCGACTAAGAATTACTTTGAGTAAGATAACAATAATTATTTTCTATTGATGAGTTTTAGATTCTTTAATATTTACAATTTGATTATTTTCTAATGAAATGTCTTCAAGATCATTGCCTATGGGTTTTGTTTTACTAACCTCAATATCTTCTTCTTCGACTAACTCATCATCTTCCAATGGTGATGTTTTAGGCGAGGGAGGAGTTTCATCGAAAGTTACATTTAACGACTCATCAACAAACCTTTCTTGATTGTAAAGAAATATATTAACTAAACTATTATGCGAATATCCTAGGAAAACACCTATCGTACGAATTTAGGTTCGAACTAGGTGATGTAATCATTTGAAATAAGAATAAAGCATATACTGTCTGAATACCTATAAATAAGTATAAGGTTTGGTTTCCTACCTCTTAACAACTCGTATGGAGTTTTTCCTAAAATACGTCTAATGGAAACTTTATTAATTATATAGGTTAACATATCGATCGCATTACACCAAAAATTTGAGGAATATGATTTTGTTTCTGTATTAACTGTATACTACACATTTTCTTGTAGAGTTCGATTTATATTATTTCTACTACCCCATTAGATGTGAGTCCGAGAGCGAAAAAATTATGAGATATCCTAATTTAATCACAACATTTCGAACTGTACTTTCGATTATCAAATTCCTGACCACGATACTTCTAATTGATACAATGTAACATTCCTAATTTTGATTAGGAACATTTGCTAAATATATAGAATATTTGAAGCTTCGATTTATTTGCTAAAAATCTAGTCCATGTGAATCGAGAATAGTCATCTATGATTACTAAGGTATAACGATTCCCTCTATAGCTTCATATGGCGGAAGGGCCAAACAAATCTTAGAAGTAGTGTCTAAGCATCTAGTTGTTTGAAACTATATTTTAGCCTTTGTGACTTGCAAGAGCTTACTTTCCAATTTTGTCAAAGCATCACAAAAATGTTTGGACGTATTTTAGTTTGGATAAGATTTCTACTAATCATTAGATGCCTAATGATTGAATTAGTTGGCCACCAATTAAAAATTAGTGTGACCTAATCTCCTATGCCATAGTGTGGAGTTTTCGTCTAATGTTGCAAGGCATATTTTATCTTCCGGTTTATTTCCTAGTTTCATTACATATATTCCTCCTTTCCTAATTCCTTTACCTATAACCTTTTCATCTTTGATTATTTCGCTATTGTGTTCGGTTAATATTACTTTGCATTTATTATCACATATTTGACCTACACTAAGCAAGTTATATGTTAAGTTATCTACGTGCTCAACATTTTCAATTATTAGGGAGTCTTGAGAAATTATACCTTTGCCTATGATTTTACCGCGTAAGTTGCTCCCAAAAATTACATTTCCTCCGTTGTATGCTTTGTATGAAGAAAACAACTTTCGATTACCGGTCATGTGTTTTGAGCATCCACTATCTTTAATCCACTCATCGGGTTCCAAGTTTATTCCTAAGCATATTTCATCGGGCTGTGGTATGTGCTTAAATACACATACCTTTTACCTAATAAAACGAGCTAAAAAGACCAATAATGACCAAAAATGACATAAAAATGCATTGTATATGTGTATTTTGTGATTTGTGTCTTGCAGGTACGGATATTAAATAAAAGGACAAAAACAAAGCCAATACGGACAAAACCAAGCACGGGAATGGAAAGAGCGCGGAAAACCGAAGCCGAAGGCGTATACATCCTTAATGGGCCAACCCGTACCTATTTTATTGGGCCGGTCAGCCCATTAACATGTTATATATATACTAATATAAGCCTTAACTTAAAAAGCCCAATATCCCTTGTCCATTAATCCTAAATCTAAATCACATACGCTGGCCCAAATCCATAAAACAATGCCCAAACCAATCCCCGTCCTTATTCATAACCCAAGTAAAAAAAAACTGGTCAACATTTACTGTTCCCCTTTCCCTCCCAATTTGACTTTCATACGCAGGGGACGATTACCAGGGTAAATCAATATCACCTCCACACGCTCCTGAGCTTCTAGAAGATCTCTCTGACGTGTCTGACACTACTCAAGGCCACGCTGGCAATCCTCTACTCTCCCATTGGCTGTGAATGCGTGGAGGCTAATCAAGGGCTCAGATTGGATTTGTTGGATTGAAGGGACGGGATTGAAGGCTTAGGACCTCACACATCTTAAGATTGTCTAGTTTTACCTTATTTTATAGTTTTTAGTAGCTTATTTTGTAACTTTAGCTTATTGTCTTCTTTCAAATGTATTTTTCCTTTTTCAGCAGCTTGTAACTTCTTTTAAGATTAATAAAATTAAGTTTCATTTTAATTTTGCCTTAATACCTGTTTTACTTTTAAGCAATTATGTGTTTTGAATATACTAACAAGCTTAAAATAAGCTCAGTACTATATAAACTATTGCTTAGTTAGTTTAGCTCACCTTAAGTTTTAAACTTATTAAGCATTTACCTCAATTTCCATACTAAAAATTTACCTCAACTTTTTTGGATGATAAGCCAATTATAGATGGGCTTATGGATAATACCAGCTTATCTCTGATAAGCTGGAGCTTGTAGATAAGCTCCTTTGAGCATTTATGATCCTTGTTTGAGCTAGGATCAAGGTACTTCTCCTTTTCTCATTTAATAGCTTAAAACTGTTTAGCTTATCTCTTTTGCTTATTACTGCTTATTTTCTATTTCTATTTGCTTTAATATGCTTATTAATGTTGCTTATTGCTTATTTGTGCTGTGTTATAGCTTAGATCTCTTTTATTCAAGTTTTTTTCATATAAACTATTGAAACAAGACAAAAAAATATGTCCATTGATCTAGATTATTGATAAGTGCTTATTTGTGGCTAAAAATTGCTTATATGTTCTTAAAATTGTTAGAGCTTAATCTGTTTTCATCTTTTACAGCTTTTTGAGATCTGTTTTGGCTTAAAAATAAATTTTCATATTTTAAAGGAGTGTTTGAGTTAAGGTTTAAAACGGGTCAAAATAGTGTTAAATCTGTCTTAGGTGCTCAATTTAGATATCATTAGCTCTTAGTAGGTCTAAATGATAGTTTTTATAAGTTTTGATTAAGTATCGTCTAGTTTGATAGTTTTTTATTTGAATTCCAAGTCTGCTAGTTCAAAAGTAGTGCTAAGATGCTTATTAGTTGATTTTATAAAATAGATGCTTAAGGTGTTGGTTTTGTGCTATGAACTGGGTCCTAAATTTAACCTTAAACATTCTTTGTTTTAAGTCTAAGACTTTTGGAAAAACCTTTTGAAAACCTTAGTTCAAAAACAATCAAGACTTATTAGTTGTTAAGTCAGTTTATGCAGCTAATTTGTGGTCACAACTATGATTAAACTTGTTTAATTTTTATCAAGATTAGCTTATTGTAGTGTAAGCTTCATCTGTTTTCAGTTATTAGTGAGTCAAATGAGTTTTAAAGTCTTAAAATGGTGACTGCAAGTGTCATATATTTTCAAAAAGCCAAAAATATACTAGTGTAGTCTGCCTGTTTCATGTCTCTTTTTCTAGCTTAAAAAAAAAAAAAAAAAAAAAAAAAAAAAAAAAAAAAAAAAAAAAAAAAAAAAAAAAAAAAAAATTCTTAGCAATCTTCTTAAATTTTGCTTATCTTTGTTATTTAAGTCTTAGTCTTCATCTGTTTTTAATTCATAGCTTTTTATGACTGCTTAATGGTCCTTAAATTTGAGCTTAAAAAGTGGAAAAAGTCTTCAAAACAGTTTTTAAGGTCTGCTGTCTCAATAGCTTTTTAATACTTTTTAGCTTAAGTGTTTGCTTATTTCCTGTCATTAAGTGCTTATTAGGTGGTCTAGTTTATCTGTTTTTAGCTTAAAGTCATTTCCTAGTGCTTATAGCTTAAAATTTGTCAAAAAGCCTTTTAAGTCTTCATTTGTGTCAAAGATGTTTCACTCTTGTATTTTTGTTGTGTTTATTTATTTTTTGTGTTTTTTTTTTTTTTTTTTTTGGTTTTTTTTTTTTTTTTTATTTTTGTGCTTTATAAGCCTAATGTTTTAGCTTATTTATAGATCTAAGTGCTCATTAGGTCTAGGACTAAGCCTGTTTTAGCTTATTTAGGTTTTGTAATTGCTTATTGAGTTTTTAAATAGCCAACAGTTTAGCTATTAATCATTAGTTAATATAAGCAAAATTGTCTCTTTTAAATAGCTTTTTCATAGCTTAAAATTAAGTTTTAGTAAAAGTCCTTTTTAAAAGTTGCTTATTTTAGCTTGATCTTTAACTGTTTTTAAAAGAAAAATAAAAAAAATGTTTTTCCAAAAAGGTAAGGTCCAGGACTTGAACCTGCGACCTTGCCTTCACACACACACAATACTCAAACCATAGCGCCATAGGGACTTTACATAAGACCCATGGGCCATTTGGTTTATATGTTGTATTGCATTTTAGAGCATATAAGCTATTTCAGCTTATTTCTAGCTTATTACGAGTGCATAATCTGATCTTTCTTTTTACCATTATCTTAGCAATAGTCTTAAATATTTTCAATAATTTTTCTAGATTTTTATAAATTAGTTTAGCATTTTTAATTAATTTTCTAGATTAAAATAGTTTTTAATTCATAAAAAAAAATATTTTTTTTTCTAAAATTATTTTTAATCATTTAGGACTTTTAAAAATTAAATTTGCATTTTTAGGGGTAAAATTGATTATTTAGGTGTTTAAGTCGCGTTTTAGAATTCCCGTTATCGTTTTTAGCCTAAATCCTTAGTTGCCTTATTTGATTGCTTGCTTTTATTTGCTTTTGCGTTTCATAAGTAGAAATAGAATCCAAAATCAAAACTTTGACTATTCAAATCACGCGATCACAAACTTAAACGAGATTCTCAAATTCACGCTTCGTCGGGATACGACTCGGGAAGATTTGGTCATCACTTTTCCTAAAGTGATTTTCATTTCTTTACGGAATACTATTCTTATATTATTTGATAATAGGTATTTTAGTTATATATATATATATATATATATATATATATATATATATATATATATATATATATATATATATATATATATATATATATATATATAGTAGGGATCAAGTGAGAAGTAAATTAAAATAAGAAGTGGTGAGAAGTGACTAAAACCACACATTTGAGATGCAACGACTTGCATTGGATGCATTTCTATTCATTTAGATGCATCATTTTGAGTTTTGAAAATTAATTTGATGTGTAGATGGTGCAAATTGATTTTCTGACACATGTAGAAGAACAAAAAACAAGAGATTTCATGAAATGCATCTAATATACATATATGTATCTAATTAAAAGCTAAAAAACACACTATGATGCATTATAATGCATCTAAGACTATAAAGATGCATCTAATTTAAGTCGTTGCATCTCGGATATACAGTTATAGTTACTTCTTATCCTTCTTATTTTAAGAAAACTTCTCATTTTATCCTAACCCTATATATATATATATATAGTAGGGATCTAGTGAGAAGTAAATTAAAATAAGAAGTGGTGAGAAGTGACTAAAACCACACA